>CAEFZY010044355.1:0-51950 GCA_903066815.1 Brachyrhaphis roseni
GGAGACACATTGTTGATGTTACCATTATAAAATAACTTACAATTAAGTATTGGCAAAGATCAATGTAACTTTCACAGGTTGCAGAGCGTTGTTGTTGTTAGCAGCTGCTGAAAGTAACTAAAAAGTTACTTTTAATGTAACTTAGTTACTTTCCAAATCAAGTAGTCAGTAATCTAACTAAGTTACTTTTTCAAGGAGTAATCAGTAATCTGATTAAAGTTACTTTTTCAAAGTAACTATGCCATCACTGCTTATGGTACATATTTGTGTAAGTTATTGGTACGTATTTAATTAAGAGTAAAAAAAAAACCCTTTCTGTGTAAATATGTCGGTATGGCGTCGTTGACACATGCGACCTATAGACAAGTGCGGGCTAAATGTGTGTTTTTTTTTTTCCTTATCAAAGTTAATTACAGTCAGGTGTGCTCAATAGCTCTAAAATTACATTATGTGACAAAGCACATTTTTGTAATTTCCTGTAGATTTATATTAAATATCTCCTGTAGTAGAAGACATCTCCTGTAATAAGAGATGGTTAATGTAAATCAGGTCAGCTAAAAATGGGTCATTATTGGATCTATTTGCTGGATAATGGTCCAAAAATGCAACCATATAATGATAATTGAATTTTTTTTTCCTTTCGATGATCACCTGGCCATCTTTGTTCCTTAAACCTCTAGAAGCCATAAGCTTATGAGTCTTTTATAAATTCTCTTAAGATCATAAAGAGTAATTAAAAAAAAAAAAATGATGTGATTTTAGCAAAAATATGGAGTTGTATAACATATTAACATCAGGTTACCCACCAAGTGTGCTACACATGTCTATAATTATTTTCTCAAAACGTAGCCTCATTTCCCCCTTTTTTTTCCGCTCGAATGTGGATTTAAGTGTTGCTTTTATGTACACTCCTCACACCAGGAAATAAAACTCTGCTGTTATTCTAGCCACATTTAATAGCCTTTCAGAAGGATTTTTTCCCCTTTTATGCAACAAATCTCTCAGTACAATGGGCATAATTATACACATGATCATTTGTACAGGCACACACCTTTGTAATTTCATCTCTGTGTAATCCTGCTGGAGGCAAGATGACATGCTCTTCATTGACATTTAGATGAAGACTAGCGTGTTGACTTTGGAGGACATCAGGTCTTTGTTATCTCGTGAAGTAAGAAGTTTTCCATTAAGTGTGATAAAATTCACAACTCCTAGGCACATTATATTCTAAATTAGAGTTCCAGGTGCAACATTCCTCCTGCGTAAAATCACGCCCTGGATCTGAGAACCCTGCTTTATTGTTGTTTTTCTTATCTGAAAATGTAATGTCCGTGCAGCAGACAGTTTCACGTTGTAATGTCGTGAGGTAATGTGCTGATAAATGAGCACTTTCAATTATTCCAGTGATGCAATGTTTTGAGCTGTGGGCTGCCAAATAAAATGTTTGTAGGATGATTTGATTTACTTTTTGTTCATGTATTGCACTGTCGTTTCCCATTGTGCAGGAGCCAGTAGGGTTCTCATATGTTTCCCCTGTTGGTTGTCAATAAGCCTGCCCTCCTGCCTGCTTGTCTGTGCATTGGCCACAGAAATGTTTTTACAAGTGCAGAAGTCACTGCTCCATTGCTCTGCAGCCCAACCGTATAACCAGGCTCTTTTCCTATTCTGGGTAAGTGGAGCAAGGGCTTTGAGCTGCAGACACAGCGAAGTGACACGTGAGACTTTTTTGTCCCCTTTGGATTTGTCTCCTTTCTTCTTTTATCTCTGTATATGTCTTTTCAGCATAATCTGCCCTCACCCTCCCTCTTTGTCCAGCCTTTGCTCAGTTCCCGTGCCCCCAGTACTTTCACCCTCATCCTTCAACAAATATACATCAATGCCTGGAGCTTTTTCAAATGTTTGCGGCCTTGCTGCTGAATTCTCCTCACCTCATTTGAGACTGGCATCCCTTTATTCATTGCTTTCTTCAAGGCCATCCCGAAGCTGGCCAGCCCTACGTGGGCTTGCTGATTTTAAGAGTGCTGGAGGGGTTTTTCCACCAATACTTGGCTGCTATGTCTTCAATCAAAGTGCTAGACTGAGCTTTGGAGAAACAAATACTTAGATTTTTTCAGGGGTGAACGATCTGTGCAATACCAGCCAGGGTCTCATACAGTTTTTATGTCTGTGTTAAACAAGGTGGGCATCCTGGTTGTGCTGTTTTCCTGTCTTTTGTGTTGAGAGGGTGCTGGGCTCCTTTGGGATTGCACAGTGAGGTCACCTTGAGAGAATGGGAGGAAGAATGAAGCCAAGAGGGGGAACATACCCAGCAGGTGCTGCACAACTGTCTGTGACACAGATGGGCAGAATCTTACTGTGTTTGCAGCATGCATATATTATGCAAATGCACCTGGGTGGCTGTTCACACATATATGTTAATGCTCTTTTGCACAGATGTAGGACCTTACAATGTTTTCAAAGTAAAACACAGGACACGCACACTAATAAGTTTTTAACAACCAGTGTCATGTTTGTGAGAGCTAACAGAGTTAAATATACATGTATTTTGAAGTTAGATAATTCAAGAGTGTATGTAAAATGTTGAGACCTTGAGACTAGTTGGAAAACTGTTCACTTGCAGATGTACTTTAAGTTTTGGTCTTGTCCACAAGTTGTCTGGGTCACACAGTAAGATTATTGACCCAATTTCTGACCCGATCTTCCTGTTCCTACAATCTTAAGGATTATTGAGATGGCACTAAAGATGATTTCCTGAGATATTCCTCCAGTGTGTGGTGTGCTAAGAATGATATAGTCACCTTGGAAGAACATGTAGACCAAGAAATGTCAGTTTGGGTCTCATCAGACATTGGGGCCTTCTTTAACAGATTTGTTGTGGTTTTCTACATCTACATGGTTTGTAGCAAACTTGAGTTAATTTTTTCAGCTCTCTTTCACAAATGACAGTTTTGAGGAGTATGTGACTAATTGTTGTCTGGATTCCTCAGAAACTCCCACCAAAGCTGTGTGTCACTGCAGGGATTTTCCGTAAAATGATGAAACTTGGGATATTGTCGGATTACCTAAATCTGGGTTAGAATTCATAACTTTATTCCTGGCCTGTCCAGTGTATTCTTTGGTCTTTGTGTTGCTGTTTGTTCTCTGATGTTCTCCTCAAATCTTTGATGCCTTCAGAGAAAAAAAACTGTATTTATACCAAGATGATATTCCTGAAATATTTTATTTGGTGGTTTAAGAGTAAATGGGGCTAAATTCAAATACATACCACAGATTTCCAGGTTTTGGTCGTCAATAAAAATCATCCTTTCTTTTAGTCTTTCACAAGACACTCCAAGTGAAGTTCTCAGGTGGGTGTGTTTGTAATGTGAAAAAATTTGGAAATCCTAAACTCTTCTGAGCATTTTGCAAGAAACTTAAATTGATTCTTTGGAAACAAGCAAAATCAAATAAAAAACTTTGACAGTGGTTTGTTTAGTGTAGCTGCCAGCTGTCTTTTCCATTCTCTGGTTGTCCGCGCTTTTAATGGATCATTTCTGGAAAAAGGGGTGAGAATGAGGTGTCTCAACAAGGCGTTTGGGACAATCACAACCAAAACCGAACAGTAGCACTCAGATGGCTTTCCTCAACTCTATGAACTGACTTTGTGGGGAGGAGTTAATCCCTCGACCAGCTCTTTGCCCTGCCTGACCATCTGCTTGGCGGCGCAGCTCAAAGCAGTCCAGATATTTTTCCCTTTCTCTTTTGCATGCACTGACATTTTTATCCTCCCATTAAAACTTTTAAGGGCCCATTATCTAAGAGGAAGGAATGCTGCTTTAATAGTGTGGTGGCTCCATTCTTGGGCCCCTTCTTTTCAGCGTGTATCCACCCAACTCTTGGTGGCGGCTTAAAGTTCTTCTGCAAAGAGGCGACCGTCTCCACTCTGAGCTGCATGACAGCAGATTGGCTCAAACCATGACCCATCCTTTCACCAGCCCATGCTCTCAAAAGCAGACTACTAACCCTTGACATGCCTTCCACCACTCCAGCTCCTTTGTTTCAGTTTCCCTTCTACATGGTTCTCAAATTCAAGAGATCTTGCAGCTTTGGTCTTAAGAACTCATGCTCCCTTTGGTTCTTTTGTTGGAGGATTGAAGGAGTTGCTGTTTTATCTGTTGTTAATTTATCTCCTGTTGCACAGTTTCTAGTTCCATGTTGAATAGTTCTTATTTTAAATGTCACGTTTCCATTAGCTATGAGTGTAAAATCATCATTAACAGAAATATAGGCTCTCAAATATTTATTCTGTGTCTAATTAATCTAAATAATGTGTTTCACTTGGTGAAATACTTCCTAAACAACAGCTAAATCGTTTCTTAACCATGACCAACCGCTTTGACGTCTTTCAGTCTTGTGAAAGAGTCTTATGTTCACCACAGTACTGAGACTGCCCTTGTCAAACTGTTCAATGACATCCGCTTAAATACAGACTGTGGAAGAACCACAGTGTCGGTTCTGTTGGACCTCAGCGCAGCTTTTGGCATGGCTGACCTCGACATAGTACTGAATCAGCTGTAGAGCTGGGTCAAACTCTGGTACAGAAATTGTTTGAGTCTTACCTAAAGAACAAGCTTCTCTGTTTGGACAGAAGTCACATATGGGGTACACCAAAGTTCAATTCTGGGACCCCTCCTATTTAATATCTACATGCTCCCACTAGCCCAGGTCATAACAAGCTACTTAAATAACTACACAGATGATACACAGCTCTACATTACAATGTCATCAGGTGACTTTAAACCCATCCAATCATTGAACAGATGCTTAGGACAGATAAATGTGTGGAGGTGACATGGCTTTCTCTAGGTGAACAAAAACAAAACTGAAGTTAGTACTTTTGAACCTAAAGAGGAATAATTTAGAATCAGCACAATGCTTCAATTGCATTGCCCGAATTCTGGTTGTGGTGAATTTTTAGAGTCACATAAAGACAGTTAAAAAGTCGACGAACATTTCCAGGATTAAATAACTAAATCAACGAGATCTAGAGAAACTCGTCTCTGTGTTTATCTTTAATTGCTTTGATTTCTCCAGCAGTGTCTTCACAGGTCTGCCTAAAAAAATCAATCAGATGGCTGAAGCTGATCCAGAAAGCTGCTGCTGATGTTCTCACTAAAAACAGGACTACAGAACATATCATCTGAAGTCCTTACACTGACTCCCTGTAGCTCAAAGAATGGACTTTGAAATGCTGATTTATAGGCATATGGTTTAGAAATTACTGAATGACGTATCATCAAAATACATAAAAAATTTGTCTTATCAACCCTTCAAAATTATCAGGTCATTCAAGTATTCTGGTTCTAATCTCTTTATCCCCAGAACCAAACATGGAGAAGCAGCATTCAGTTTTTATGCTCCACTTACTTGGAACATACTTCCAGAAAACTGCAAAACAGACAAAACATCGAGTTCCTTTAAACCCAGGCTACCAGTAGACTTGTTTAAAGTTGTTTTTCAATAATCTAATTTATTGAATTTGACTGTAAGTCAATTCAATTATTTTCAGAATAATAAGCCCATCTAAAGAGACTTTAACAAATACAGACACCTCAGATGAAAATTTGAAATGTCCATAGATGCTTGTGGGTATTAAATTATGAATACAAAATGTTATTTTTGGCAACCTAAAATAAAAATATATTTCTAATATGACCAAGTTGGGGCATTTAAACATTACAAGCAACCACAAAATTATTTTACTCCATACATTTAAAATACAAATTTCATCTTAAAAAGGCAGGACAGAAGTTGCATTAGCTAAAAACCAACAAAAAAAGTCACCCAGCTTGCTCACCACCAACAAGTGGAAAGAAATCCACCACCAACTACTGCTGAGAACTGCACACATGCTCTCTCTCTCACACACACACACGCCCCCACACACACCCCTCCACACATCTGCAATTTAGGGAGCAGATTTCCGCCCCAAATAACCTCTGCCCACAATCCCATGGGGGGTAACACGCTGAGTGAGTAAAGGAGGGAGTTACCCAAGCAACACTAGAACAGTCACACAAGAAACGAAACAGCAGCCGATTACATCCATCCACAGAAGATGGTCAAGGGCTTCCATCGATGATGACACATTATCAACTGCAAACCATGCCCACTGGTAATCTACAAATCAGATTTCATGTCTCCTATTGGCAAAACAGAAATTCATCATAGCCAAGTAGATGCCTACTTGACAAAATAACGGCATTTCGGCTGAAAACCCAGTGCAGATGCCTCACAGCTACAAAGCCATCTGGTAAGAAAAAAAAAATTAAAAAACAACTGTCCAGTGTGCGGCTGCTTTTAAAGAGGTTGATCCATCCATCCATTTTCTAACACCCTTTTCCCTAGTGGGGTCGGGAGGGGTGCTGGTGCCTATTGTAACGACTGGCTCAAAGTCATAACAAAACGGGAGACCATGCAGTGGTTAAAGTGCATAAAAAAGAATATTTATTAACAAAAACTACAATAGATTGTGAAAGTCAGTATCAGTGGTGTAAGGCAAATGCTTGGATGTGGTGTATGAATTCATATGGAAGTGTTGAGGTGCAAAAACAAAGACAAACTCAAATGTGCAAAAGGAGGGGAGCTGAGGCCTGGCAACAAAACACCACAAGCGTCAAGCGGCAGAGTGGACGCCGAAGGCGACCCAGAAGGTGGAGACAGCCAGGTTCAAATACTCTGAGCTCCAGAGTATTTGGATCAACGGATCAGAAACGCCTGCAAAGTGGAGGAGCACAAAGACAGACAAAAGCAACACCTGCAGTCCAGCCCTTAAGGCCCAGAGCCATAACACTATCTCCAGCAAAACATTTTGGGAAGAGGCGGGGTACACCCTGGACAGGTCGCCAATCTGTAGCAGGGCAACACAGAGACAGACAGGACAAACGACCATGCACACATACTCACACCTAGGGAGAATTTAGAGAGACCAATTTACCTGACAGTCATGCTGTTGGACGGTAGGAGGAAGCCGGAATACCCGGAGAGAACCCACGCATGCACAGGGAGAACATGCAAACATGTAAAAAGACCCTGGGCCTAGAATCGAACCCAGGACCTTCTTGCTGCAAGGCAACAGTGCTATCTGCGCCACTGTGCAGCCTGAGGTTGATCCCCAGTCCTCAATCATTGATGCAAATGAAGACTCCTGTAGCAAAGCTCACCTTGTCACACTAATTTTGATGGTATGTTGATTCAAATGTGTGCCACCTGTTAAATAAGAAAGAAAATCTCAAAAGATATGAGCAAAAAGTTTTATATCTGCAACTTCCACTGTTTTATGTGTGCCAAACACTAGGTAGGTAGGTAGACATTGAAAAAGTGATCTCATTTTGTTTATCAAGTAAAGAAACAAGCTAAATCAACATCTGTCACATCTTGTTTTTATTTTGAAATGTCTGTGGCAAAGTAAAATCCGTCTAAAGTCTTCACTTGTTCAGACTCTCACTTGTCCACTTTGTCCCCTCTTCCTCTGAGAGCATTGTCCTTGATCCCTTCTGTTTCAAGTATTTTAAATTTTTTTTGTCAGACCTTATCAGGCTTAATAACACACCTTTAAAACATCTCATTATCATGTCGTCTGGCTGATAAATACAGTTGTAAAGTGCGGTTTCTCTGCCTGTGGGGTATTCAAGGGCGTATTTGGGCTGGGAAATGTGCATAATGAATGTCAGCGTGGCATCACAAAGAGTCAAAAGCGCAATGTTTTAGGATTCTAGTGGTGTTGTTCACTTAATGTCATGTCCTGCAGTTACTCCTGCTGATGAAGCTGAACTTCCATTAAGTTAATGGCAAACACACAAATTGAGTCCTGTTCAAGAAAATTAAAAAATACCTTATCCTAGTTGCTTCCTTCCAGATGACTAAGTGGTTTATTTTTGTAGGTATGAAAATAAGTACTAGAAACTTAACAAATTAAAAAAGTGATTATTGCATCAGATGGATATTTAGAAACTAATCTTTTTCTCATGGTTTTGAAAGAAAAGATGGATAGATAAACTTTTAAAGAGAGAAGTTTTTTTTTACTATTAGGAAAAGCACACAGCTATCTTGAAGAGCAAGAAACACACTGATAAAACCCCCAAGTTATGCTTAGTGTCACATTTTAGCAACTTTACGTTAAAAACCTGGTTCTATCATGATGCCAGGTGTTTCAGTGCATTTTTCTGGACTGCATTCTTCTGAAAAAGGTTGATAGTAAGCTGGTCTTTGTGTTGCATTGATAAGTCTGCTGGTTATTCTTTCTGCAGTTAGTTATCAAACCTTATAATTCACAAATAATGTGCTGGCTTCTGGCAGCAGCATTACCTTTAAGTGTTTTGTTCAGAGGCCACCTGCTGTGATGGGAGGACAAAGTTATGGGCACTTTAACATGCTCTTTCATTGTAATATACCCTGTTCACCACAAGTGCCAAAACTGGATGGATCCGGTTGGTGTTAAGCTTTGTGAAAAACCATATCCCCTCTGATTTGCTGTTTAGATGACATTTAAATTAACCTTACTCAGCTACAGGTCTGTTTCCTGTCCAAATTTCTGAATATGAAGTGGTCTGTAATAAACAGAAACATGAGTTACCGCTTAGTAGAAAGTCTGATTGACTGATTGCATGTTTTGTTTTAACATTTTGCTTTTTCTTCATAAAATATTGGCTTCTTTCTGCCAGTAAGTAATATCCTTCCTGGATGGTAGAGCGATGTGCTTTGGGCAGATGAAGGCTGAAACTGGCCCCATCTTGTCAACACATGGACTTGAATTGGTCCTCAGAGAAATGAGGAGCCAGGTTTTGGCCTCAGTCTCACATGTTATGGATAGGTGGGTGTATTGAATTCACATTCATATGCGATTATGAATTCAGATAACCACCTTGGTGAGTAATCATAAATGGCTACAGGAAATTTACTCTGGTGTAAATGGATGAATGCATTCTGCTCTGGGTGCAGATAGCAGCAGAGAAAAGAAACCAGGAAACTCCACATTGTCTTAAGGCATCCATGTGGCAAACTGTGGAAATCCTTGCGCTTTAAACAATCAGATATGTTGACGCACATTCAGCTTAGCATGGCCTTTTCCATTTGGGCGTTACTGTCTGATGGCCCCAGCATCTTGTCAAGGATGTAAGCAGCTCTGACAGGAAAGTGGGAGAGGATTGCATAACCTTCGTATGCTTGTTGACAGACTTAAAGTGATGGACAGCACATTAGTCAGAAGGTCAGGATTCTTGATTAGGTTGACATCACCCAAAGTAAGCCAACTCAATATCAGTGCCATCACTAAGCAGACATGCAGTGTCTTGCAAAGTGCAAAGTTATTCACACCACTTTAACTTGCAATCACAAACCTTTCCTTAATTTTATTGGGATCTTATGTGATAGACCGACAGGAAGTAAGGTATAATTGGGAGGGAAAATGTAGTAATAGAGTTCATCTTTTGTACAATTTAATTTCAGTGAAAATAAAGCAGATCTGTGAAGATGTCAGAGGTTCGTTAGAAAACATTCATGAAAACTCTGCACCATGTAGTTCAAGGAGCATAACAGACAGGCCAGAAATGAAGTTGTGTAGAGGTTTAAAGTAAAAAAATCAAAACAAAACAAAACAAAAAACATTATAAGCTTTAAGAGTCTCACAGATCAACCATGAGAATATTATAAAACTATGGCATAAGTGCAGCTCTTCCAAGACATGGCTGTGTAGCTTCACTGACAGTCCAGACATTACTTAAAGAAGCAGTAAAGAAGCCCATGGTAACACAGAAGTTGTTGCAAAGATCTACAGTTCAGGTGGGAGAATTTGTTGACAGGAAAATTATTAGCCATGCTATCCAGAAATCTGGTCTTTATATAAAAAAAAGTGACATAAAGAAAGTGACTTTCAGTGGAAAGCAATTAAAAAATATCAAGTTTTCAGGTCAGGTTTTTGGAGTTTTCTAAAAAAAAATAAAATAAAATAAAAATGTGCCTGAAACTATTTGTTATGTTAAAACAACAGTAATTTTGATATTTTCAGCAATAAACATTCCAAGTGAGTTTGTCATCAAAAAAATGGCTGAAAATTTTTAAAAACATAAAACATATGTAGCTAAAGTCATTTGACAACATGCTTCACATTTTTTATGTAGTCCCTGAATAGGAACCTTTTATTATTAATCCATGACATCTTGTTTTCCTTCAGTACAAATAAAGTTTGACATATTTCCCATTTCTCTGGGCCTCTAACAAGAGAACATGTCATTTGTAAATTTGCTACTTACTTAAAATTACCCACATTTATAGTCAGAAGCATAATTAAAAAAATAGTATCAAGTGGAACTGCAATAAATAAGGCTGGACAAACATCCATGTTTATCTTGCCACATTGGACAGTTAGGAAGATGATACGAGAGGGAAAGAAAATCTGCACGGATTTGAGATCTTCAGTGACACCGTCCTGTCAGTCACCATAGGAACTGTTTACTTTAGGGATTTCAAACAGATGTTTAAAAAGGTAGCAATAATTGCAAAGGATGCTGTGTAATTTACAGCATGAGGGCTTTGTAACGCTTCAGGTGCTTGTTTATATCTGCAATAAAATAATCTTACATTCATCTTTCAGAAATTTGTGTTGCAATAGTTTAGTCAAATACTTGCAGACGTAGGTCATGCTTTGAGTCTTGAAAGTGTACACTGACAACCTTAATTTACTGGAATGAGTTTTGATCTCTCTCTCTGCTGGGGGAGTTTTTTGTGTTCCGTGTTTCTTTTCTTTATGGGGGATTACTCCAATTAAAATTACAGCTCTATGGAATCAGCTCCTGCTGGGAGTTTTATCCTTTTCTCTTGGCAGCCTTTCTTTTTATAGCCTGGAAACAGTAAGCATGCTCCAACAAGAACCTGACTCTTTGTGAAGGGATACTGAGCATGTCAGTCACCAGCAGTCAGCAGGCATACAAGGCTCCTTAGGTCAGAATGCGTGACAGGCATTTGAACATTTGTAGTCCACTTACCATCTCTGTGATATTTAATGTAAACCAAACTCTTGGTTTACGGAACGCTCAGCTGCCATGTCTAATCTTCATGGCAGCTGAGAGATAAACTTTCTCTGCAAACTATACATGTACTGCTGTTTTCTTCACAGTGCAACCAGAAGGCACAAAGGAGGGGCCCACCTGCATGGACAAGAACCACGGCTGCGCGCACATCTGCAGGGAAGCGCAGAAGGGTGGCATCTCCTGTGAGTGCCGACCTGGATTCCAGCTCACCCGGAACATGAAGGACTGCAAACGTAAGTCATCCTAACCCCAGGGGTTGCATGGAAACATGCACAAATGTCAGTATGGCTGTTTATTGGCTCCTCAGGAAGAAGGTGATTGTGGTTTGGAAACAGGCCGGGGATGGATAATCACACTCACCACACAAACGTCTTCCAAAAAAAGTTTGAAATTGACATTTATGTGGCATTACTGAGCTCTGACTAATCTTCTCAATAGTGCTCGTAAAAAATAAAAAAGAAACATGCTTTTCAAATAAGTAGGGATCATTTACACAACCGGGGCAAGTGTTGGAGGTTAGTCGAAGGGGACTGCTTGGACAGACAGCGCGCACTTCCTGTTGCCGTGCAACAGAGATCATCCTGTCAGAGCTGGGGGCCAGGGCCTGATAGGGTGGGGGGAGATTTGTCTGTGTTTGGATAAGGATTGGAGAAGTGTTATTCTATGGTTTCTCAATGACAGCTCAGGAAAAAGGCGAAAGGTGTTGGGATGGGAGAGTTCAGATAGGATGACGATGGAAGCCTCAGCTCGACCATGCTCTTATTCACTCTGTCATCACAGGTTTCTTTGAAAGGTTAAGCTCTTTATACGCTCTGCTCCATAAATGTACTCCACAGAAACATGCAAAACTGAAGTAAAAATCAAAGGTTTCCTGTTATGATTCATGTATTGCTGCAAAATTAACTGAGCTTGTCAGATTTCCCTCCTAATCTCAGAGTTCATACTCAAATAAGGTGGCTTTTGTATTGATTGTAATGAGTGCTGAAAACAAGAGGTAATTAAATAAATAAAATGTTTCCCTTTGGCTTCAAATAATATTCTGTCTGCATACATTTAGATTTTTGGAGGTACTAGCCAAGCAGTATGCTTGCTTTATCCCAGTCGTGATGAAATATTCTGTCACAATCAAATTTTGTACATATTTAAGTTTTTACAGACTTTCAAATATTTTGCATCACCATAAATAATAAAGTGATGTGTAGTTTTGATCAGTTATATTTTCATTATTTTACATCAGATCATTTGTGCATTAAAACCATACAATTTGTTTTGATCTCTTCCTCATAATATGACACTGCTAATTTGCAAAGATCTGTTTTCCTAAACAATTCTTCTGATCTATCTTTTGAGATTATTCATAATAAGTCCTAGGAATGTCTTTTTGTATGTGGGGAAAAGCTGCTGTGATAATTTGTGTGTTTTTTATGTTTGATTTACTAGTGCTGGCTGTAAAATTAATATCAAAACAGAAGAAAAAAACATGCAGAGGAGGTTGTACTGACATCAGTGCAGTAAGACATTTCCTTAGTGATTAAATGTAGTCCAATGAAAGACTGGACTTATACTACTGCTTTAAAATTACATTTATTTTAGGACATTTTACACTTTAACCAAGGTTGAAGTACAGGTATTGAGTAGTGTATTTAGCATGAGGAATGAGACATCCTGTACAGATTTGGTCTTATTACTGAGCAGCTGATCATATGGCAAGAAAATTCTAACTTGTTTGCTAGCATTACTCCATTGAAACAGGGTTGACATTTAATCTCTGCATTAGCAGTAGCTTAGGCAACAATCAGTGCTTCTGATTAAGTGCTCTTTCTGAAACAAACCTTCCTGAATGTGTCTTTGAAGTCATGGGAACGACTGGGTGCAACCTAAGTTCAGTATTTACGCGATGGAGCATATGGCCCAGTGAAAGAGTTGCATGTTATTTACTCGTTCTCCACTTCCTGACACCTCCTCGCTGACTGTTAAAAATTCGAGAAAAAGTTATGTGCGCACTCCTCTTTAATTAGCTCGTGTTTACTCCTGCCTCCTTTCATAGTGACGTGCAACTACGGCAATGGAGGCTGCCAGCACATCTGCGAGGAGACGGACCATGGCCCCAAATGTTCCTGCCACATGAAGTTTGTCCTCCACAGCGATGGAAAGACTTGTGTAGGTGAGTCATCTCATCCAGAAACAACCACAAATGGCAGGAAATAATTCTTGTTGAATGAGGAAATTACAGCACAGTGAGATCTGAGCAAATTTAATTAACATTTAAAATGGGGTTTTACGTGATAAAATGCAAGCTGAGAAGCAGGCTTTGTTACATTTAAGAGATAATGCTGAACTTTTTCTAATGATCTGTGACATGCAAGGTCAAAGGGCTACCGTTCACTGTTCTCTCCTTTTAGTGCTCCTTCAGCGTAAACTCCTCGCTCTTGCATCTGCTTCCGCCTCTGTTCCTTCGACTGTTTTCTGGACGCTGTCTTTTTCTCTCTCTGTTTTCCACAGTCATGTCAGAAACACACACCCTCTCACAACCTGTGGGTCACTTACTTCACTGCTTCCTGTCTAAGATTAACTCACACACCTGATCTAACCTTCCGCTGGCATGTATCAGTGTTTGCCTCAGGTTACTTAGTTTGAGGGAAAATTTAATGGCTACTCGGATCGTTTTGAGCCATTCTGAAGGGCACTTTTTAACCAGGCAGTGTGTGCAGGAGAGAGGGAGCATAGTGCTTGATGGATGTGTATAACCATGCAGAAGATTGTTGATATTTCAGTAATGGAGTAGAAATAAATCTGGTGCTAATGCAGAACCAAAGTAGCAGTACAACCTTTGTTTTTTACCTCCAGTGCCTTGCAAAAACATCTTCATACACCTTCAACTGTTAAACATTAGGTCCATTTATTTTATTGAACTTTATGTGATAGACCAACATATGGTCCTGCATAATTGTGAATTGGAAAGAAAATAATATAAAGTTTTTAAGCAATTTCACAAATCAGAAATTTGTATTCAGGCCGTTTTACTCTGATGGTACTGAATTAAAAAAAAAAAGTTAACCAGCTGCCTTCAGAACTCACCTCGGAATGGCAGAGAATAAAGTTGAGGAGAAGTTTAAAGCAGATTAGTTAGGTAATAAAACATTATTTCAAGCTTTCAACATCTCGCTTAACCCTCATCCACCCATTATGTCAAAAAGAAAAGACATTGCAACTCCAAACCTAAAAAGCCACGGCTGTGGTACTAAAATGACAGGTTAGAAAAAAGGAGGGTGATAATCAGAATAGACCGGTGGTAACAACTTTTAGTGGTGCAGTGGACAAGTCTGTCAAAAACACAGCTATTGTCAAGAGAGAGCTGTTCCTCCCATCTGGAGTTTGCCACAATCTAAATAAGGGACACATGAAAGATTTAGAAGCATTGAACCAACATTCAACTTTTTAGCCTGCATGCAAAGACTACATGTGTGAAGGAAAATGAAAACTGCACATCACCATAATAGAAGAAGAAAATCTGTTAAGAGGCTCAAGATTCAAGCCTTTTGATGTGTTATTAAAGCTAAGTTCACTTCAGAGTTCTTTCACTCCAAGACAGTTCAGGGGACCAAGTTCAACTTGCTAACAAAATGTTGAAAAATTGACATTTTTATTTGGTTTGTTCAAACTGAACGCTAACCAAATAGCGTATAATATTTAAATATATTATTTATAATTATAGTTATATTTCAAATATAATATTTCGGTTTTCTATCACAAGACGTTTTAACATAACAAGAGAGTAATTTTTGTTTTTAGTTTAAAAAAAGAAAAATAAATATTTATTTATTTTTTGGATTATGGATCTCTATATTGGGAGCACCTCATTAAAAACTTTACATTTCATCTTACCACAATGTCCCTCCCCAGGCAGAAAGAATGGATTTGTTTCTGCAAACCCAAATTCTTTAAAAGGTAAATATGTCATTTGAGATAGCTAAAATGTTCTTGGGTTTATTAGAAAAGTATATTCTTACCAGGAAGAGTAGAATGATGGATATTTAGTTAAAAAGCACCCTTGGCTATTAAATTTTAAAATATCTTGCCATAAGAGAGGCAGTCATCAAGATGCTGCTCTGCCCCCAAAGATTAACAGATGGGGACTACATCATTCTGCTTTTAAAGAAAAGTACCCAACCCTTTTCAGATTTCTTTATTTGTAAAATAAACTATCTAACCATATTTTTTCCCATCCAGTTCACAATTATACACTTTTTCGTCAGTCTAACATTAAAATTCACTGAAGTTTGTAGTTTGCAACACAAGAAAATGTGAAAAAGTTATACAAACTTCTTACTGCACTGTATTTAATCAATGAGCAGAGTTATTGTCTGCAGTTCTCTGAGCTTAAAATTAGATTTTGAACAGGTTGGACAAGACCTATCTTGAATCAAGATGAGCATCGAATTGACTTTGGTAGGTGCGTCTGCAGCACAGCCCGGTGACATTGGTGCTCGGTTTCAGCGGCTGTTAAGTTTGAGAGCATGGTTTGAGTAGTGCCTGATTAGCTCAGTGTTTCTGGATCCCTCTCGCGACCGCAGTCCTGATGAGAGCCAGACCCATGTCAAGGTCTGGTCAGCCAACCTGTCATTATTGCTGTATCCCCGTAGGCCAGGATGATACCACAAAGTTGACCTCAACCAAATTATACGTCTTTGCCAGTCATTTTTGAGGCAGAGCAAATGCACGTTTGTTGTGCCAGATTAGGAAGCAGTCAGCCAGTTAAAATCTCTGATTTCCCCCCGCAGAGTCTGGGGTTGCAGCGGTGAGGGAGCCATACGCCGTGGCTGGCTCGTGGACACTCCATTTCTTGCTCTCTGTATTACTTAATAAAGTCTCAATCAAAGCAAACACTCATAGAAACCACGGCATGAAAAAGTGAACGACAAGGATGACGGTGCAGTCTGAACAAGGAAACTCCGCACTGGAAAAACTTTATAGGATTAAAAAGTTGACTTTAAATGCAAAACATACTGAAACATTTTGAAATCAAAATTGTTGTGTATATAATATTTCGGTTTTCTATGCCAGCTTTAATTCAATAAGTCATCCATCTGGGGAAAACAAAAAGCAAGAGGTAACTTTATATTTAACCATGAAATCTAATTTCCGTTCGAAATGCCAAAATTAAAACTTTATGAATGTCTCTGTGGAACATACTTCCTTTCTTGTAAGCCAGTGTATCCAGCAGATAATCTCCAGAGGCATTTTGCTTTCTTATGGGTTTTGCTGGTGGATAGTATGCTGCAGCGTTTCATCAGTCCATCTTTGAAGGGATTTTATGTGCATTCTGTCACACTTTCAATCATTTGTTTTGTGGTGATTCTTCTTAACCAAGGGTTACTCATGCTTATCTTTAATAATGCGCCATGCGCCGCTCCGTTTGAATCCTCATTTTTCATTCTGCCTGTTTCACTTCCGTTGGTGTCCTGCTTGCTGCGTCTAAAAGGCTTGTATGGATGCAACACCTACACTGCCGTCCTGTAGACAAAACGTTCACAAACACAAACTCTTTGAAGTTCAATTTTTCACAAGTTTTATTTGTGGTGGTGGTGTGCAACAGGGAAGTTCAGATATCAGAGATGAGAAGTCATCATATGGTGGCATTTATGTTGTTAGCACAGCAAATCATAAACACTCACAAATAGCAGGCAGATGCAGGAGTTCAGTCATTTGCAGAGTCAGCCAAACGACGCAACGCACACGCAAACAGTGTGAGAGATGCATTTTATGAATGAAAACCATTATCCTACATAAATGCATGCATGTAAGCACGTGCAGGTTACATGCATACGTTCATAAGATTGCTGTGGGTGGTCAGGATTCCCACTTGTGTCGCGCAGCACCCTGTACGTAAAACTGTTTTTCGGATGCTGCATGTTGGGACAGGGAAATGTTGTCTTATCTATGCATGCCTTTGCTGGTACCCTCTTTACTTCAGCATCAGATTCATCTGAAAAGGGCCACCTGTGGATGCCGTGATGGCATTCGGGGAAATATTTCGGTTTCAGTAGTGGAAATTACATTTTCAATATACTTTAAACAAAACATTAAAACATAAATAATTCAAGTGAAAATCTAAAATTATGATATCAAAACTGCAAACTAGGCAACAAACTGCTGGGGTTGCATGGCATGTCAATTCATCATTAATCTAGTTCCTCTGTATGCAATATCATATCCAAAGAACTGCTAATTATGTAAATACCTTGCACTCAAGTGTGCTACGCCAGTAGTGTGTAATGCATCATAAATATGTTTCTGAAATAAGCATCTGTTAAGGTAGTCAACTCATTAAGAAATAACAGCTAAGTTTCTTCATTGTCAAAACAGCCAGAAACAACTTTTTCAATAAAACCTTGTTGCTAAGATGGAAAGAAAGGATTTCTTTCCCCCAGTAGCTTAGATACTCATTCTCATTATCTGGGCTCTATGTTTGCTATAAACTCAAGTACATTAAAGACTTTAACACAATTTAATGATCTGTTTATTTATTACAAGTCATATTGTTCACTAATAGCAGGTTTTCCTGATATTCTGTAGCCTTACTCTGCCATATAACTACTAAAATTGTATTTTATTTTAATTCTATGCTAAAAAACCAAAATGAGTGTTATGAAAATGTGAAGTGGAACTGAAAAGATATGTGGTTTTAAGTTGTTGCAAAAAAAAAAAAAAATCCGAAAAATGTGGCAATTCCTCTCTATTTTGATACCCCTAAATATATTATAGCTCAACCAATTGTCTTCAGAATCCTCTAATTAGTCCCAGTATAAATACAACTGCTCTGTGAAGAACTTAGAGGTGATTTGGAAAATATCTGTGAACAAACTGCGTCATTGAGACCAACAAACACAGCAGACAGGTCAGGGACAAAGTTGTGGAGAATTTTAAAGCAGCATTAGATTATAAAACAATAATCTAATGCTGCTTGATTCAAAGCTTGATTCTAAATCTCCAGCTTTGAACATACTGCAGTTCAACACAAAAACAAATGGAAGCATACCAAGAAAGAGCTCCACAGTTCAGGTTGCTAGATCTGTGGATAGGACCTTAAGCACTTTATCCCTTCAGTCTCACATGGTGTTGGCAGCAGTATGCTTCCAGAAACTGGAAGAAAGTGCTTTCACCAGTTAAGTAGAAATTTACCTTTTTGCTCAATATGCAAAATATGAGTGATCCACAACTCTGGTCCTCATGGCACACTGCCTTGCATGATTCAGTTCAACAAATGCCTGTTAAACAGACAACTGAAATCAGCTGAGCTGAAGCAAGGAGACACCTCAAACATACAGGACAGTGTGCCTTGAGGACCAGGGTTTGGAAACAGTATTCTAGCACATTATACTCAACACAGCATTTCATCATTACCTTTGTGGAGGATAGTTGTAGTTAAATGCAGGAAAGAAAACCTGTTAGAGGATGGAAAAGTCTTGAGACAGGGGGGAAATTCCAGCATTCCTGTCAAAGTCCAAACCTAATTGAGGATCTATGGCAGACTGAAATTGATGATGGCACACACTCTTGATCTAGTCAGATGTTGCTTGAGATCATTTTCACAAGAGAACAGTTGAAAACTTTAGTTTTTAGATGTGCAAAGCTGGTAGAGACACCCAAAGGATTTCTATCTGCGCTGACTCAAGTTGGGGATGGGATGGTGACTACAACTGCATGCCATATCTTTCAGATTTTATTTGTAAAAAAAAAAAAACGTTTAAGCCATTTCACTGCGCAAATATGCTGTATTGTGTTTCCCTTAAAGTCCAAATGAAATACATTAAAACTTTTGCTTGTAATGTGACAAAATGTGACACATTAAATGGGTGTAAATACTTTGAAAGTAAAGTAGTTCATGGGTACAATATGGTACTTGCAAAACCTCATCAATCAGATTTACAGTAAACCTTATTCACTGTAATTTGAAATTGAATTTGTCATAAAAAGCTAATCTCTGCTGCAGCTTTTATTGACAGCACAGTTGCTGTCAGGCCGCCAACAGTGTTTTGACAAAACAGCCTAATAAACTGAATTCCTGAATGATATAACCATAAAAGATCTTAAAAGACACCATAAAGTGCAGAACTGAGTCTGGCTGTCCTTGAGTTTCAGCTTTTGCAGCACTAACCACCACTTGATCTGTCTGTCAAGGCTCATACTAACCAGCAGAAGCCTCCTCTCATACGCAAACAGCAAAAATGTCTTTTTGTCGGCAGTGTGTGGAACATTTATTTGCATGACTGCATGTTGCGAGGTAACACTTTTGCCTTGATATGTCACCTTTATTTCAGTTTAAGCAAAAAAAAAAAACAAACAAACTTGTCATTATCCCTTTGTTTTCAGGATTCAGTTTATGATAACTACTTTCTGTTGAGTTGTGACCAGGGAGAGGCTGAATCTAATTTCTTGAAAAAATATCAGGTTATTCTGTTGTATCTATGTCATCTCCTGTTGGTATAAACGAAGATTAAAGATACTTAGTGCAGAATATATATTTTTTTATTATTAATATTTATGCAGTCCATCAGAAATTTCACTTAAGTTTTTTTTTTTTTTTTTTCATTTTAACTAAATCAATCTCTGCAAGAGCTGGTACATGTGTTGGGGGTATTTGTCAGATAAATGATGTGGGGAAAAACACATTTTCACACCTTAAATGAGGTAATGTCATTTTGACTCAACCTTCAACTGATGATGTAGATGATGTGAAGTAGAGGCTTTTAATATTAGGAATATTATTATTCTATGTAAACGCAGCTGAACAAGCCTTGATGTAGTTCAAGGAAAGGAGAAAACTGTTCACAGCTGCACAAGCGATGAAACTTAGCTTGAAGACAACTTGTAGTAATGATTTTATCATAAACAGAAAAAAAATCCAAATGAGCTAAGAAAATCCAGGCAGCCATCTATAGACTATAAGCTATTAAATTCACAGCTGATGATAAAAAATAGATTATTACATTGCGGTTAGAAAATATAACATTTTGCCACATAATGGTTGCAGAAATCACATACAGTGTCTTAGAAAATGTTCATAAACTCATTAACATTTTATTGCCACGTAACCATATACTTAGAATTTAGTGGGATTCTATTTGAGAGACCAACACAAGTTGTGCATAATGTGTGAAGCGGAGGAAAGATTACATTTCGTTTTGATTATTATTAATTTTCACACATTTGTTTTTGCAAAATAGGTTGAACTTTGTGGGTCTGGTTGGAAATATATCTATATAAGTATAGAAAACTACAGCCTATATCCAAATTCTTTCACCTTAAAATTATACCATCGGTGGCGTTGGTAGATCACATAAAATCCAAATAAAATATAAGTCTTAATTTTGTTACTGGAATGTGGCAAGTTGTGAAAAAGGTCAGGGGTATGATTAGTTTCTTAAGACGCTGTACGGGAACATCCTGTTTAATGTTTATTGCTGTTAATTCAGCCACAAAATCTCTAAGAAAAGAGGTTATTATACATCTACAAAACTGCTAATTAGAACAAGGAGGATATATTGTTACCTCACCTTTACATTGTCCCGTTCAAGTGCACACCAAACTAAAGTGTGTGCGCATGTGTGTGTGTGTGCATGCAGGGGAGAGGAGTGTCCAGTCCCAGGCAGCCCCACAGCTGTTCCCTAATGGTAAATATGTGTTTATCTGGCTCCCCTCTCTCTCTGGGGGTCTGTGGGTGTGGGGAATAGAGCAGTCTAACTGAGCAGACACTGATGAAGCCCCTCCTCTCAGAACACTGTTGTTGAGGGATTGGGGGGGGGGGGGGGCATCATCCTTCTGACCTTTGACCTCTGGCTCCCTCCACCAGCTTGCTTTTCCTCCTGTCAATGCCCTCTCAGTAACAGCCTCTGCCTGTGTTAAACCACACCTTTTCCAAACACAGCTGCAAACAGGGCGGCTGTGACCTGCTGCGGAGAAGTTATATAACAGAGATGTTTCAGATATGCTGTGTTTCATACCGACACACAGGGAGGCGCACAGATATCGCCTTCAAGTCACTCTCACACCGACACATTTTCTCAGTCAGCCCCAAATGTCAATATATATGCATATATATGCTGATGTCTTTTTATTGTTCAGGGCCACAGAAATCAACATGGGGTAATACAGGAGTTTTTATGTTATAACTCATGCTGGGACCACAAATGTCAGATTTATTTCAACATACATTTGTTAACTAAAGTTCTTACATTTAAATAAATGTTACAGTTTTCTTTCTAAAAATCTACCTAAATATACTTCCTTCTACCCGACAGTTTTCTTCAGGTTTTGGGATTTTTTTGTGACACCTTATCATAAAAAATGTATTGGTTAAGATAACCTGAGGGTACAATCTTAATACAGATTTAATTAAGGTAAAAAAGCTATCTGTTTAAGATTAGTTCAGTTTCACCATCCACAGCCACAGCTGATTGCTGCTACACCTGTAGAATCAAGAAATCACTTAAATAGAACCTGTCAGAAAACATGAAGTCTGTTAAAAGGTTTCTGAAAGTCATACCCAAGGCTTTGATTTAAAAGATATTCTGTGGATTCACGTGAAACTTATTTCAGAAAGTGTGCGTCTCGTTGCATACAGTGACAAGGTCGGCCTCATCATTTCAGTGGAAGCACAAACATGGTGTTGATGATGTGATGGTCCAGGACTGCTTTGCTGCATCAGGGCTTGGCTGGCTGCCATAACCGATGGAACAGTGATTACTTCTCTCTTCCCGAAAATTCTGAAAGATGTCTGGGCAGCAGTTTGTGACATAAAGGTCAAGAAACCTGTGTTATGGAACAGGACAAAGCTCTAAAGTGCACTAGCAAGTAGAAAGTTTTGTATTGGCAATTTAGGGGAAAATCCTTTTTCACAGCACTGTGGATTTTAATAATGCCACAAATCCTTCTGGACTTATATCTGGGATTATAAGCTGGCGTTTCATTCATTTAATCCGTTTTAATTTTCTTTTCCTACTTGCTTTCTGTTTTGTTTTCTATTTTTCACTGTTAAAAAAAAGGAATGTGGCTTCATATTCCACGTTTGTACAAACATTCAAAACTCACCATGTACCAAAATGGACAGTTTTGTACATTTATGACTAAAATAGATTATGTATTTATCAGGCTTTGGTTTTCACAGCCAATCCATATTTAGATCTGATTTTTATATGTGAAATGCAAGAACTCAGCTTTGACATACAGTCTTATAAAATCAAAAATACTAACACTTTAATTTTAAGGTTTTTAGTATTTTGTAATGATCGGGAGGTATTTGGAGTTTACTTGTTTTTTCATCAGCTTTTCTTATTTTCCCACTTGGTTTTTGTGTAATAAAGACTGCCAGGGTGGAACCTGACTGCAGCATTGAACTTTTACCTTCAGTTTCTTAAATCAAAAGTTGTAGCTGTGCTGTTTGTGGGTGCATTAGCATATAAAGTGAATTAGATTACCAGAAGTCCAAAACAATCAGATTAACTGTGCTGTATTATGAGTCAGACCAAAGACTTCTGCTTTATTTGTGTTTTGATATGACTGATGTGAGTGAAATTAGGCTTGCAGCATTTCAAACACTCCGCCGTGGTGTTCCTAAACTCCATCATCATGGCCTATTAGCTGCAGTGAGAAAGCCAATAATGTGTCCGTGGCTTAGATTTACTTTATGCAAAAGATAAATCACAGAACTGAGTGAGCCTCCTCTTTTTATACGCATGTAATATCATGTCCAAAACTCCGGAACATAATCCATTTGAGGAGTTTCATCTTTCGCTGTGTGGCCAAAAGTGATTTCCTTCACTGAGAGCACTGAAACGTGATTATATCAGCTGAGTAGTTCAACCCAATTTTCAGGACGGGATGCGTTTTCATTGAAATAGCAAAGACAGCAGAAACATTAAGTCATAAATCTGTGAAGATGTATCAAACCCTGATATATCAAAGAGATTTACGATTTAATGATACTATGTAAGAAACTTGGAGAGTAGGTTTGCTCTCAGAGGAGCAGCCCATTCAGAGGAAGAACAGAGAGTACATGAGGGGATTAGGATACCATTTGTTGCAACTGTATGTACATGAATGCTTACTTCCACACAACCTACAGTACAGCCGTCTGACCTATTTCAGTATTTGGTGTCCTAGTTTCTGTGCCTTTTCTCAGAAACGAAACATAGGGAGACGTGTTTTGCGTGCAGCTCAAACAGGCTCGACTTCTGATCGTCTGTGTACCAAAAGCCCCAGATGTATTCGTAGCCCATTCTTCCATGTTTTGTTTTGTATGGTTTGTCTGTCTGTGTTTTCAAGGGGGTTCAAATCAAGGCAGTAGTTACATAACCACAAAAAAATATTCATACCCCTTTAACTTTTTCACATTTTTCCTCATTACAGCCAGAACTTCGAATGCTGAATGTGTTTTATTGGGATTTTATGCAATAGTAGACATAACTGTAAAGTGGAAGCAAAAGTTTTGTTTTTTTCATACGTTTGTATTTACTGTTTTTTTTTGTTTTTTTTTACTCTGTCACTCAGTAAAATTTTATGTAACCTTCACAAGTCACCTAACTAGTAAAAAGAGTGCACCTGTGTCTAGTTTAATCTCAGTAGAAATCCAGCTGTTTGCCAAAGGTCTTGGAGGTTTTAGAAAACATTATGTAACAAATTGAATCACGAGAGCCGAGGAAAACAGCAGACAGTTCACCTCTGAGCATCCAGCCGAGAACTGTTCATTCAGTCCTCTGAAAATGGAAAAAGTGTAGCACAATTACAAACTCACTTTGAAGAAGCCATTCACGCCAACTGACAGGCCATTGTAGAGCGTATTAATTAACTTTAAAGCGTCACAGTTGGGATGCTGCTCCCATTTTTTCCAGGAGTTACCAATCTGCTAGACAATCTGTGGATGGAGCTGGAGATTAGGGTGATGAAAAGGAGACCTTCCATTCTGGGAGACTTGAAAAAATCACCAGTGGTCAGCAATCATAGAAAACTATTGACTGATCTAATGGTGTGTTGATCTATTGTAAAATCCTCATTTAGTAGATGTATGTCTTGTAGTAGTAATATGACAAAATGTGAAAAGCTTCAAGTGGGATGAATACATTAGACTATTATCTTACAAGTCCAAACTGACTAAACTTATGGTAGTTGCAGGCTTGATTTATGGGGGGAAATACCTCCAGGGTTTCCTGAAAAGAACATCTTCTGCACCAAGGCCATCCATCCCAAGCAAGACTCTGATTTTAGCCTTTTTGAGGATTTTGTGTGCTCACCCTGTTATGTATTTTTTTTCTGTGGTTGTCACAAATAACTGATGACAAGACGCTTGTCATCATCTCCGATGCAAGTCAAGAGTTACTGTAGCTAAAAATCATGTGGTTTCTTTGAGATTATGATCACCGTCTTAGCAGCGTCTCATATTACTGCGGATCAGCTTTAGACCAAACACTTTATTGGAGAATATTTGCAAAAGTCGGCCTTCTCTTACTGTAATTGCGCGTCCCAGCCCTGTGGATGCGCCAATGTGGCTGGCGTGCTTCCAGAATACACAAAGAAACGGCAGGCCGTTTGTCTGTCTCCTGCCTTTACAGAATCATAATGTTAGAAATGTTTCTTCACTCTTATAACACATGATCATTACAATTTGATGAGACAGCTGTCTGACTGTGCATTTTGAAAGCGTGTCCCAACACTGTCTTATTGTCTAGTCTCTCCAATTACTGAATCCACAGCACTGTGCTCTAAAGTCTGTCGAAAGACTGGGATATCAAACGCCATCATGAGATTTCTTCCCCCTGCAAAGACCAGTCAGAGCAAATCTGTGTCTAGATTGTTTATCTTGATGAAAATACTTGCGAAGTTTAAATGAGAAATGCGTCTCTGTGGCAGACGGATAAATGAAAACCTCTATCAAAAAAGACATCACTTCAGGGTGGAGCAACTCATTCCGGGGGAAAACTGTTGATTTTTGAACTCATCAACAAACACACCCATCCTGATCCACATGGAGCAGCTCCTTCAGAAGCTACTCCTCCCAGATTCATCAACACAGGTTGCCATGGCAACAGCACTAACAACCGACCCAAAGGGAAACACTCCAAGTGGACATCCCTTTCTCACAGCAAAGCAGAAGTATCATAAAAGCCTCGACGTTAATTAATGTAAGCATATTGTCAGGCGTGGTGTAGTTGTTTTACACTATTTGTAATGACAGAAAAGAGAATCAGAGTATTACATTTTGATAGAATCAGAAATAGCTTAGCCCATGTAATACTTTTCTCCATTTCTGTATCAAGTCCGAAATATCCTCAAATTGTCAAACACGAGTAATTCAGTTTAAAGACGCAACCAGGAGACAGTTTACGCTGCAAACAGGTCCAGTTCACACCAGTTGTATGGAATCCAGCTTGGTCCAAATTCAGTTCATATCAATTTACTTCATTCTAATACAATCCAATTATGTAATCAGATTCTGGATCTAGTTATCTACAGTCCCATTCATTTTCAATTATATTGCAACTAATTCTAATATATTTGGCTATGTATTGCCAGTTGGTAAGAAGTAAGCTTGATCGCATCAAGTCATTGACTTTGCAGCGATCCCTAACACGTGGTGGCAGAGAAAAGAAAAAAGCTGTTTTAAGACTTCCGTCAGGACCAGGCCAATTGGCTGTGAACAGCTCAGGAATAAGAGAAAAGGGAAGCAAAGACCACAGGAACACTGGAATACTAGTACTTTTTATCTAAAAAACCAAAAAATTCACAGAGATTATTACTAGAGTAGCTCTGTTGATGGCTACAGTGATAAATGGCTGAACGCTGAAGCATTTAACAAGTAGTAATGGTCTTTGGGGAAGAAAAGCAATAGGTCAGTGGATTCAAAACAGCTCAGAAATCACTGGACCAGAGTTATAAGGAAAATAGTCAAAACAGTCTAGATCAGAATATATCATGCTGCCTCACTTACTAGAGACCTAGTTACCATGTTTGTATGAATATTTAATTGATTTAATTGTGCATTAGTCTGTCTGCTGCAATAAAAACAACCCTATGATTCATCTGGTGATCTTCTAATGATGAGTAATATGTTCTAGCTTTTGTAGCTTTGTAGAGTGCTTAATTTCTCCAACTTACTAGAGGTCTGCTCCAAATAAAACCAGAAGCAAACCTCTTTTTATGATCACCTTTTTTTTCGGGGGCTGCATGGTCCACTTACTCTATGACGTACAATGTTGTGCAACCCATAAAACTTCTTGCTTGGTCGTGGATGCTGAACTTATGATCAGGGCACAAATCCAGTCACATGGTCTGTATTATACCAGTGCTTAATTTCTAGATTTTACTACTACTATTGATTTAAGCTTGTACCAGAATGGATTCGCGTTTTATGTTCTCTTTAAAAATTGGTTGGGCAATGAGTAGTTGGTCCTCATATCCTTATCATTTATTCAGACAAAGAAGACACATGTACATACAAATAAACATATTTAGTCCTCTCATAAACAGCTGTCTCTGTTTAGCTGTGTTTGTTAACTACATTTCCCACTCACTACTTTTTCCCCACACCTCCTTAAATTTCTTTTCTAATATTCTGCTTCATCTGCTGTATTTGATTCTGCTCCGCGTATTTCTTTTTCTTTTCTCTCTCTCTGCTTCAAAACATCTAATTAGTTTTCTGTCTTATCACCCCCTCCTGTTGACAATATTAACACTATAGATGATAGCGTGGCTCCTAATTTTCGCTGTAATACCAGTACACAAGCATGCTGTTTGAATAAGTAGGTCAGGACAACAAATTACTTTGTATTTTCATCTGCCTGCTTGGTTCCTTGCAGAGACCTGTGCCGTGAATAACGGCGGCTGCGACAGCACATGTCACGACTCGGTGACAGGAGTTCGCTGCAGCTGCCCTGTCGGCTTCACTCTCCAGCCAGACCGCAAGACCTGCAAAGGTAAAAAGCTCATCAACCGCACATCAGGGCGGCGTTCACACTGCACCTGTCCTGCTGTCATGAAATTAATTTCCTGTATGTCCTGTTGCCACACAGAATAGTCCTCATCTCTCCTTCTGGAGTTTTATATGAATAAAAACTCATCAAGATGTTTTCTGCTTGCATTTATGGTTGTAAATATTTTTTACTGCAATCTTGCATTACTTTCTGCTACTGAGAAGATTTTTTTTTTTTGAGGAACATTTTTTTGAGACACCATCATCCATATTCATCAGCCATAACCTTTCACACGCTTTGCATAGGTCTACTCTGCATGATATTTTCGATCGCATTCAACTCAAACTCTATGACTACATTGCTGAGAAAAGCGAAATGACAGCAGCAAACATTCTGTGATAAGGCCAGGCTGAGTCAGACTTGAGTCTCAATCAACCTCTCAAAAGTTCATTTCAAAATCTTTTTGTGTACAGCAAACTTTTTTATTCTTACTTTTAAACTTAAATTGTATTGCAAAAAGTTTTGTTTTTTCTCTCCACCACAAATGTGCTAAGCTACCTCCGGGCACTTTTTTTTTTTTCCATGCCTGGTTCGGTTCGGTCCTGGAGTGAGAAACCACCCACATATACAACAGAGCAAAAGTGGATTATTCCTCCATTCGGAAGAGGGACATAGGTGACTGAACACTGGTGCAGAAGCACAATCTGGTTCAGGGAACTACAGCTGCTTGACCTGCAGGTTCTCTTGTCCTGCTCTGTCACGACGGTTCTGGTACAAAAAAAAAAAGGTTGCAGGGACTCTGAATTCATCGTTCTCCTTTTTTTCCTTGTGAAAAATCTCCACCAAGTTAATGCTAAGTCTCAAAACTTAAAACTTTCTTTAAACAGAAACATCCAATAACAATTAGGCCTACGTAATAAACCATTTTATGATTAACAATAAGTATTATCTTTCCTTATATGAAACTAGCTGTATTGGAGAAAAAAATAGAATCCTCTTGCTTCTGAAACTCTTATATTTCTTCAGTTGTCAAACTATTGGTAATGTTTTTTGTTAAAGATGATGATTCAGATTATTTATGTTCTCTTATTTAGTTTATTCAAGCTTATTAACTACAAATATGATCCTATGTCCAATAAGCCGTCGGCAAATTTTCTTCAGAAAAATCCAAGGAAACTCGTAAAACAAAGACATGATTGTTCCCAGAAGAGCAAACTTAGATGTCTGCCTGCTTTGTTTGACTTGTAAGGTTAGATGAACACTGATAAAACCACAATGACTCGTATTAGTTTGGTTTGGGGGGGAAACAAGAGGAAAACAAACCCAGATGGCATTGGCACAAGAAAACAGGCGCTTGCTTAAGGCGAGGCACTTGTAAAGGGGATAGAGATGAACGGAGCAAGCAGGAGACTGATTCATTAATGTCACTTCTTATGAATTTATTCTAACCAGATGATTAAGGATCCATTGAGAAAAAGACACTATATTTGTGACGAAGATTCAGAATTCATCTCTTTAAAACTTTCCAAAGTAGATAACTGTGAAAAGCCAGGATGAACAGATGACACATCATGTCATTATCTCTCTCTCCCCACCCTTGACAATGCCATAGAGCTGCTGTCTGTTTAAAAGCCACACAACACAGCCCACTAATGAACATTGCAAAACAAAAACAAAAAGTAGATTACTTTCAGCTAAAACAGAACAGTAGTGTTTAATTTACCGCTTCCTCTGCAGGTTTGTCTCACCCTTTCAGTTGTGATGAGTGATTTGAATTATCCACTACTCATTTGGGTTTTTTGTTTGCAGACATTGACGAGTGCCGTCTGAACAATGGCGGGTGTGATCACGTGTGCCGAAACACCGTGGGCAGCTTCGAGTGCAGCTGCAAGAAAGGCTACAAGTTGCTAACCAACGAGAGGACATGTCAAGGTTTGTGGCGTGTTTTATTTTTCATTTCTCGTTTCATTTTCTAACTCCAAAATTTGTTTCATTGTGGCTAACCGCTTGTTTTCTTTTGTTGAAGCTTTTTGCTGATTTGGATGTTTGCTTAGTTTCACGGTGATGCTAAAAATGAAAAGTCATCTTCATCTTCCCGTTTCCAGCTGAAAAGAACACTGCTCAAATATCCAGCCAGTTTGAAGGCAAAAGCTGGTTAATAATCAGAAAAGGCATGGAACTGAGGAACAAAAGGATGATTTGAATCAGAGGTGGAATGATAAAGTATTAGTTTAAAGGTGTGCACAATATCCGAAGCTGTCATCGCACCTTTTTATTTCACTTTATTTATTTTCCCTCCAAAAAAAGTTATTTTCTAGGGGAATTATTGTGGATAAAAATGCTAAAAAAATTTTAAAGGATTTGTCATAGTCTTATTTTTTAAGCCAGAAAAACCTGACTTTAAATCAGGTTTATTTCTATAGCTGGTTTATTTCAATATATAGCCCTATATATTTTTTTTATATTCATTGTTTTATTTCTTGTCATATTTGGATTAGAGAAGATCCATTATAAATAAAAACCCTGAGCTATTTATAAGCATTTAAGTTTTATGTCATATAAGGTTTGCATCATTACATATGTCATTAAAAGGTCCAAATTAATTTAGCATTTTAGCTTGATGACCGTATGTAAAGCTTTTGATTAGAATAATTTTTATAAATTTTTTTTAAATCTGTAGGATGACACTTTATTTTAGGGAACACAAATTAAACATAATTAGCAGTTATTAATTTGCACATCAGAGACCTAATGACTCTTCATTAGTCATCCTTAAGCAGTTGCTAATTGCCTATTTGAAATTGACCCAATTCTACATGTAAAAAGGCCACAAATTAGGAATTTTCTAAGGACGTCATCTAATTATGGTCTGTTGTCTTTGTAAGCACTTATAAAAAGATGGTACAAGGAGGACAACACCTATTTTTGTTTTCTTATTTAACAAAGAAACAAGTTCCAAGAGTCTCACAGTGTTTCTTTTGAGACATTGTCTGTCGCCTCACGTACGGTAGAACTTTTTTATGTACACATCCAGACAGCTTTTGGTTTTACATTTAAGCTGCTATGTAATTACTGGTAATATTCAGGAAAGAAAAAGAGGAAATTGTTTTCACATTGTAGCTCTCCAGAATTTAATAAAGTAGATGTTTTGACATTTCTTGACTTTTTTCTTTTTGAGATTAAAGGGGAAGCAGACTAGTGCTTCTAAAGCGACCCATTTCTTTCAGGGTGCAGCCCATCACTTGGTTGCATAAGCAATGTGCTCAAAAATGACTTTACAATGTGTCAAGAAGACTCAGTATTTGAAAGCTACGTCAATTAATAAATATCAAACTAACCTCACTTCAGAATGGAAACTTGCTTTGACTCCTTTGTTAAGTACAACAGCTGATCTCTGGTATCAGCTGTTGTAGTTTGGTGTTTTGTTGAATAATAAAACTCTTTTTTAGATGTTATGAAGTGAGACAAAGTTGTTATCCTCGTATAACTTTGTCTTTTATAAGTTGCATGTTGAATAGAAGTTAAAATCAGAGTTCATAGACAACAGCTGCTTTGCTCATTATTACCAGAGAATCACAAGTATGATCTTTCTACTCTAATCACTGCATAGAATTTTTAAATTATAATCTTTTACAATAAATTGTTATGATTACTAATATTGTTGTAATTGTTAATCAGAACCTGAGTATGCTGTTACTCTCTGTGGGAGAAAAGACTATTTATTCTACTATGTGCATGGAATTTCATCAATCTGCATGGAATTCACATAAACAAGTTATTTCCCTAAAATAAGGTTTTATTTAATAACAATAAAAATGGATAGCTTCTCCCTTGATGCTATAAAATGAGTTTAGCATATTTTTTTGCCTGCAGAGATACCAAAGTGAGCCTTCCTTACTTGTTTTTTGACTTTTCATTGTAGTCATTGCTCAGCAGGAAACTGGTCATCTAGCTTGAGGAAAAATGAAGGTTTGTCATGGCTGGGTAAAGTTTTGCTACGGCTTGGGTCCAGTTCGAAAAGCTCCACTAAGTCTTGGATGGATTCAGTCACTAGAAAACCTTGGGTTGAAAAGAAACAGGCAGACCTGAAACATGGGGCAGATCTCAGCTTCTCTCCATGTGGAAAAACGGATGACTTTTTTTTCCCTTTCCCTCTCATTGATGTGGTCAATCAATACTCAGCCTGGTTTGCATCAGTGTCAGGCAGTGGGTTTTCAGCTAGTGCTCTTAATCACACCACTCTCTATACACTAGTTTAACATCTCATGTGGTCAGTAAAAAAAAGAAAAAAAGAAAGAAAGAAACTCACATTTGGGGCAAATGCCTTTCTGTCATTATTTGGTGCCAAGCAATGTAAAGTTTATTTAGCCACAATAACACAGATAAGTGAGAAAATGTGGCCCTTTCTTGGTAGGAATGTAAATCACAGCTTGTTTTTAGTGGCATGGTGCCATAAAGGAGTCTTCGGTGCGCTGTTTGGGTGCACAGGGTCAGTGTTGGAATACTGTTGTCCTTGTTTGCTCCTGTGCGTTTTGTCTGGAGACAGGGGTTGTGATAAAGCTCACCGTGTGTTGAGTGAGGTGCTGCCAGCTTCACACACACACACACACACACACACTCCACAGCGCTGAGTCACCTGTCAGCCTCTTAACCTCTCTTCTCATTCCAATCATGTTTTCTCTCTTCTTGGATTGATGGGAAAAAAAAAGGGTGCAGTCTTTCCCGGTAAAGATTACATTTTATTCGTATTGGTTCTGCTCTGATTAATGCAGCTACCACAGGAATCCGTGCTGTCAGGATATTGCGCATTTATGATTAAGTAACTGGCATATTGAAAAAACAGGCACATTAGAATGTAAACAGTAGTTTCTCAGTGTGGGGTAAGTTTGAAAAGCATTGCATCTACACAAAGTTCTGTAAGTTACACATAGTTTACTTACATTTTCTTGTGTCATCTGTCACCATGTGTTATGTAAAATCAACTTTTTTAAGCTTTACTTTATGCTTAATGTTGTTTTCTCATCAAAAATATACCTGGATGTTGCTTTGATTCTTTCATGCATGTTGGAGAACTCTTTGAATCTCCTGTGGCAACCATTTGGGTTTGTAAAACGCTTGAGGGGACGAAGCTCCACCTTCCACGCGCAGCTCCTCTTCTGAGCAGCAGTTTCCAAATCAAGCTTCTGCAGTGCAGTTCTCCGCTTCCCCACGACTCTCCCTCTCAGCATCTTCAGACTAACCAGCAGCAATTAGTAAATACCTGGTGGAACTGCGCATCTCATTACATGAACTATTTCTCTTTGTCCAGTTCTTCAACAAACATTTGTAGCCACTTAATAGAGGAATGATGATGCGATGATGTGCTGAAATAACAGGAACTTAAAGAGACAGAGCCCCAATTTCAATGTGTTAAATTGTGAAATTTATTTTAAGTCAGGTTTAATTTATACAGCTTGTCAGACTAAGTTAAACTTGTCAGACTAAGTTAAGAGTAGGGCAGGTGGATAATTGGGCAAGCATGACACTACTGTCCTCCAATCACTTCCCCCATTGCAAAAAAAGACAGAAAAGTTATGTTAGTTATGAAGGACAAAGTAAAACCTGACTCTAAAAGCCTTCAGATGTACTGTTCGGGACAAATTGACACCACACATTGCATCCTACCAAATCAGCAATAGCTGCATCTAAATCAAATCGGACAAACCAATTACACTATACCTATTTCCTCCTGTGGTCTCTAAAGACGTACCAACTTTTCATATATTTCAGGGAATTCAGACATTTAACTTGTCCTTCATTTTGCCCTTCCTGCTTGGCTGCTTGGCTCATTTCTCTTGGCGACTGGGGCATTTGTCACAGCGTGCAGCTCAGCAGCGCGGCTGATCATGCTCTGTGCAGTCACAAACCTTCACCACATGTTGTAAGCCATTTGAAACAGTGGTTTTCAGAGAGCAGTGGAGCGCTTGTCATGTTCTGTAAGGCCCATTAACGCATTCAGACTTGAGGCTTTTTTTTTTCTTTCAAAAGCAGTCTAAAACCTGAGGGTTTTCTGGAAAATTGAAAACTGTCCACTGAAACCTTTTATCTTAGCCTTTGAAGAAAAAAAAGAAATAAAAAACATGTAAAAGGTCAACCCTTTGGCTTTTGCCTTTATTTGAATATAGCAAAAAATCTGAGAACAATCTTGCATCAGGACTGAGATCCGTCCATCCATCATCAGCTTATCTCACAATCAGGTTGTGGCGGCAACAAGGACACCCTTACATCATTCTCCCTAGAGACACTACAGTTTGTTCTGAGGAATGCCTGGTTGTTCCTAGGTTTGATGGGAAATATAGTCCATTCAGAGTTCTTAGTCTGCCTCAGGGTTTCCCTGGAAAACCTCCAAAGAAGGCATTCAAAAGACTTTCTGATTATATAATACATTTTGTTTCAAAGAAGCATTCTCAGACACAAGCCTTGTAGACACAAGGTAAATGTTTTCTAATGAGGCAACAATGAACGTGCTTGAGAAATGATTTGTTGGTTGGTGATTATTAACTTTACATTACAGTTTTTTCCTCTGTATGGTACATAGTTGTCTTTGTACCAGCAAAGGCAATTATGGTACTAGCACCATTTCTCCATCCATCATCATTAACAAAAGACATTTTTAGTTATTCAAGATAAAAAGAAGCAAATAATGAGTGCAAGATCAAACTATAAACTTACACTCAGTGTAATATTCTGCCATATGTTTAACATGTTAATCCTGAATGCAGTGATTTTGCTGTAATTTGGGTGGGTTCTGTTGCACTGATGCAGACATTTGCTGCATTTGAAGTGTTGAGGTATGAAAATTAAACCTAGGGTTTAGTTTTTACACTAAACCTGGAGTGAAGTGTAAAAGCACTAAACTCTATGTTAGTGTTTGTTGGTTTGTAAGTCAGGATGGAGCATTCATGTGAAGCTCCCATCAACATCTCTTTAAAGTTCTGATCCACATATGATGGGATTTAAGAAGAAGGTCGTCAGAACTCATGTTGTCTGGACAAAGAAAATGTCTTTGGAATTCAAGCAAAATGTATTTATTTCTTTTAATCAACCCCTTTTAAAAACAATGAGACCTTGCCTAAAGCTAGAATGAATGGAAACTTGTTTTTTGCAGCCTTGTAAATAAGAGTTGCAGCAATCGTCAACGCTCTGTACTTTGGGTTAATGCTAAACTATGTAATAATAAGTTACAGATTCACTTGTGGCGTCAATGTTGCAATAAGAAACCTTTTAAGGATAAACTCAGTCATGATGATTATTTTCCATTGGGATTTAGAGTAAAGTTTATCCTTAATTTGCCAAAAACAAACACTTTTTTGCAGCGCTGCACACAGTGTGTGCCAACAAGAAGAGCAATCAGGACTCCAGACGTCATCAGTAAGGGCTCTCTGTGGTGTTGGAGTTCAACAAGTCCATTAAAATCATTTAAATTTTATATATTTCTTTTACCTAAACTGCTTGTTAACCCATTAAATGAGGTAAAAACTGTCTAATATCTTACTGTTTAGAGTATGTCTTTGTCAGCTTTGAACTTTCTAGTGATTACCCCGTATTTATGAGTTTGTGTTGGTCTGTTGTATAAACTGCAAGTTAGATGAATACTTCTGCAGTTGCAGGGTAATACCTTTGTCATCTTGTTGATGACACTTCGGGCTATTTAAAAACCTAGAGGAGGTTCACTTTATAGCAGATGAAAGCATGATATTCCTGGGAAAATCCAGGGAAACTTTAATAAACAAGCCAATTAAACATCACGGAAAGTTGTTGCAAACCCCTATTTTCTCCCAGCATGTGCTGCCTGAGCTTGGCAAAGACTGACACTGACATTAAAGGAGAACTTCATCAGAAGTCCTAATGGCATGCAGGCTTATGAGAGCCTACTGACAGACAGGAAGATGCATTTCTGGCTGTGGAAAGGGGAAATCAGAAAAACAGAAACCACTGAAAGCTGCATTGTAGTCTAAATTGCTAAAATGATACAACATTAAAGCATTTTTCATTTTTAATTTGATGCTGGATTGACACACTGATTCATCAACAGCATGCTTAAAGTGTAGAAAAGGGAGAAGTTTGTCAGTTTCAACTTCATGAACAGAAGATATGATATGAAGGTGGGATGGCAGAAGATCCAGATTCACCTGCTTAAATATTTTTTTATTGCTTTGTGTTTTTGTGTTTGCAGATATTGATGAATGCTCTTTCGACCGTGCCTGCGACCACTTCTGTGTGAACTCCGCTGGCAGCTTCCAGTGTCTCTGTAATAAAGGCTACGTCCTGTATGGCCTGGCCCACTGCGGAGGTGAGATCTACTGTCTTTTTCTAATCCTTTCATGTCTAACAGAGAGAGAAAAAAAAAGATTTGCATAAGGTATTAAGTATTTTTATAAGCTTTACTTCACTCCACTGGTTCAGTTTGATAGAAAATCAAACTGAACCAAATTTTACCCAATCTATTTGAAAACACTCGTATGACAGATGATTCAAACACTTGCCATCTGCTGTCGATGCATTTTAACTATTTTTGATGGTATCGCTCATTTTCCATCACTGCCATCAGGGTTGCATTTGCAGTTAAATTGTGTTTTATGAATACCTCCATCTTATGAAATCAACTCATTTTCCTTAACTTTCCTTCCTAATACTTTTTAATGCACTGGTTTACAACCAAATGAAAGTCTTCAAAGCAATCTTCAGTCCTGACAGTGTCGTCCCATGCCTTTATGTCAGCATATCCAAATAGGAAAACCTTCTTTACACCAGAGAAATACTGCAGTCTGAAATTAACATTCAGTTAAGAGACTAGACGATCCTTTGGAGAGTCTGCAGAGATCATCTGGGGTCCACTAAGAATGCATCCTGATTACCCAGGATGGTGGGCGAGTATTCCCTAACTGTTTTCCCTCTACAGAAAATTTGTAGTGATTGTTTGGATTCTTTTTGTTGTGGCATCAGAAATCTGTGTAGTTAAGGGTTCTTGGAGGAACCTTTTTTACACCAGTGACAGTTTAGTCATGACATGCAGCCCATGGTTATCAGATACTCTGAAGCAGAAGTGGTCATGCTACCCTCATGTCCGAGTTATATCCTTGTCAATCTTACAAAGGGTTGGCAACGCGCCAAGCAATTTGATGCAAAGATCTCACCACCTCATCTGAAATACAATATGCTTCCCAGGTTATGGTACATTTAAAGACAAAAACACAGAACCTCGTTCACACACTTTGGCACGTTTTATCCCTTGCAGTCTTTTCCATATTGCAGAACTTGTCACATAATACAGAGTCTGATGACTTAACTCACTGATGACAGAAAATCCATAAAGTAAATGGCATCTAGCTCTACATCTGTGAGTTGAAAACTGCCTGCCAGGGAGCTACAAATTGAATTGAAATAATACTTTTATCTCACCTGACTATTACCCTTCACAGGACAATTTATAGTCCTTGAAAGCTAACATTGAAATGAGCCGAATCGGACATCACTAATACATCACATTGTTAAAACTTTAGCTCCACTGATGTCCTCTACAACTTAGGGAGAGGCATATGTATTCACCAAGTATGTTAAATATACATTCCTTTGCACTGATTTCTTCTAATTATTTTATTTCACTGAACAGTTCTACTAATATATTGTTGTATTTGTTAAATTCATTTAAATCACCCCAAAAATTGTCAATTCAGGTAAAAAAATTTAAAAAAAAAAGACAGAAATACTTCAAAAATATCGAGGCCATGTTGTTTAAAGTTTAGTTTTTCAAGAGTTTGCCTTGGGATGTGAAAAAGTTTCCTCTGCCTTCACACACAATGCTGTATCCAGGTTTTCAGGTTTATTAGGTTCAAGAGATCCGTTCCACAGACGGAAAGCTGTATTAGCTGTCAGCTCCGGGAATAAATGCCCCTGAATTGGATTTGCGAGGCTTTTTCTCACCTGATGGACGGCGATCAGGGCCCGCTGGGCTGCTGAGAGGAGTAAAGATGGTCTCAAGTAAATGGCTCTCCATACTATTGTTGAGCGAGCAGTTGATGAATGATTTCTCCTCGCTTTTCGGCACTGCTGTCACAACTGTTAGATAACCCCTGAGATTTATGGTGCTCCCAGTTACACTTCTCTCACTCTTCTGCACAACTAAGATTGTTATTTCCTTTGTAATTTATGAGCTGGAATACGGATGTACAGGAGAGCGGCAATCTGTGTTTGACAATAGTCGCCTTTGATGAAGCCAATTAGGTCAGTGGCCTTCTGTCAACAAGTTTCCCTTCACACAACAGTTCATGCTCAGACAGATTGGATGAAGAGGGAGAACACATTTTTAAGCTTTGCCTCACGTTCTTAACCGAATTTAAGTCTGAATTTTGACTTTGGCTTTTAAAATATAATTACTCTTTGATCTAAATCGTCCCATTGCTGTATATGATCTGTAATCCAATAGATTTTCTGCCAGTATTGCCTTGTTCAATCATTGCTTTCTGAAGAAAAGCATCCCCACAGCATGCCGCTGCCACCAGCAGCTTCCAGTGGATAGTGTGTGTTAAAATTGATGTGCAGTGTTAGTTTCCTTCCACACATTCAGCTTTGAATGTTGTCCAAAATGCTCAGCTTAGCTCTTATCTGATTCGAACAGCTTCTTACACGTTTGTTGCGACTCCTATAAGGCTTGTGGCAAACTTTTAATGGGGATTCTTATGGAGGCTTTCTGCTCCCCAGCCCTTTGTAGGGGACTTACCAAAAGCGCAACTAATAGCTGTCCTGTGGACAGATTCCCATCTGATATTTCCAGCTCCTTTCAGAGTTACGATTAACCTCATGGCTTCTTCTCTGATTAACGCTCTCCTTGACCCTGCCTGTCAGCTTAGGTGGATAACAGTCACTTGTTTTGTTTGCAGTTTTTCTGTATGCTTACCAGTTTTTAAATGATGGATTAAACATTGCTCGATGAGACCAACAAGAGATTTGATTACTAGTAATCCTGCTTAAAACCTCTCCATGTTGTTATCCCTGACCTGTCGAGTGTGTTTCTTTGGTCTTTATTATGGTAATTGTTCATTAACGTTTGTCCCAAACAAACTTTTACAGGACAACAGTATTTATACTGAGATGAAATCACATGTGGCTGTAACGTAACAGTTTGTGATTTGCAAAGCACTGTTAATAAGAAAATTGCTTAGGTTTTGATTAGGATGTTTGGTTTTTTAAAAAAACCCTTTTTAAGTTCTTGAGGTTTTTAATAAAAGCACACAGGAAAACCTATTGAAATTTAAATTCGATGACATTCTGATGAACTCACCTACTCATCCAGAAACTCCTATGCCTTACGCTTGGGTGTCTGAATGTCATTTTATCTTTCTTTTTAATTCGGGGATTTTTCCTCCCTTGGCTTGTCTCAGCTTTGATGAACATGCACAGAGATCTGGAGAAATGTTAGAATGCAGCATTTGAGGATAAAAGAAGTCTGGCAGATGAGCTCCTGTTCCATCAGATATCCATTAAAGGTCTTTGTCCTTTAAATTGAATGCTTTGATGCGAAGGATGAGCAGCACATCCCTCACAACGTTTTCAAGCAGCTCGGCCTGTTGATGAAGTCATCATCTCCTTCAGAGAGTGAAGCAGCAACGCAGGCTGTTTTTATCTTTTCGCGGTAAATAATTAAATGAGACAAGGAAGAGCTTTTCATATCAGCAGGCCAGATCATCAATCACGGCTATTATCTACGTCTGTTTCCTCCTTATGTGTGCGCCACTTGTCCGCGGCCTGCTTAAAGAGCTTGGCTTAGCCCTGCGAGCCAATTCTCTGTCTGGCCCCGAATTCAGTCAGACTCCATCTGGATCCCGGGTGCTTTTTGTGGTTTTAGCTCAGCATGTGTTTGAAAAGGTGATTATAATTTACTGCTTACCACACGTCTTCCTCCCCAAAGAGCCCGAAAACTTCTGACCATGAAATTGAATGTGGGTGACATCAAAACAAGAATTCATTTCTGTTTACACGCAAACACATTAATCTGCCATGCATCCAAAACCAACAAGGAGAACTGAAGCAATCATAGAAGAACTCTTTACAACTGGAGAAAGCCTTACTTTCTACAAGATCTACTGCTCTGGTGATATTATTTCCTAATACTTTCTTTATCATTATTTTTTTCTTTCTTTAACTCTGCTCTTTTAAAAATGAGTTGTGCCTATTAGATCAAATCTGTCATGTTGTTCATAAAACGTTTCTGTCACTGCGTCTTTTCGCAGATATTGATGAGTGCAGTATCAATCGTGGAGGCTGTAAATACGGCTGCATCAACACTCTGGGGAGCTATGAGTGTACCTGTCCGTCTGGATACAAGCTTCACTGGAACAAGAAGGATTGCGTTGGTATGTGACAACAGTGCCCCCTAGTGGTTTCTTTAGGAGTGTGTGTTTTACCTAAAATTGTTCAACCCCAACAAAATACCAAAGCTAATAGTTTAAAAAGTTTGACACAACTGATATTATGAGTAGTTTCTCCAAACTGAATGCAGAGAGAGACTTTTAATGTCTACTTATATTTTTAAGTTGCTCAACTCTTTCATATCAAGCATTTTTAGGATTTAGCAGAGAAACCTTTTGCTGTTGACACCTGCTTAAATGCGATTCATCGACAGATATGACCTTCCCCTGTGCTTTTTCAAATACCATCTACATCTTACATTTTTGAAAGAGTTCAAGTCAGAAAGCTATGATGGCCACTCTATTTTCTAGGATGTCCCAAGCAGCCATGCAACCACACATTTGCTTTTTCTTCCACATACTTCAGGTTTCCAGTGTCACATGAAGCAGCCTCAGAGCAGCACTGAGCCACTACCATGCTTCACTGTAGGCAGGGTGTTGTTTTCAGCATTCACTTCCGTCCATTGAGTTTGACTTAGTGCTGCACATAGCAGCAGCCTTCTGGCTAATGCAAGCTCAACCTTCAGTGCATGCTACTGCCAAGTCTTTCTGCCGGTCATTGAAAGGTTTTTGACCACCTGCTTCTTCTGGAACCTGGTGCCACTGATGGCTTCCTCTTTCTGCCACCAGGTGGTGCACCCACTGCTCGTATAACAGTGAAATTTGTGAGCTATGCTTCCAGCTGAATCTGTAGAAAAATCCAGGGCCTTTGCCATTTTTTTGTATCTGTTCCTTGTTTGTGAATGTGAAAGACAATAATCCCTTTTCTGGATGTTTTTTTCTTTTGCACAATTCTCTTGACTTTGCACCTTTCTAATATCCAATGAAATGTTGCCTTAAGCAGTTCAGGTGTTTTGAAGTGTTTTATCTCAAGGACGTCTGATGTAACTAATGAAGCCTGTGATTTGCTCTGTCTCCATCTCTGAGTGTGGAATGATTTACGAGTGCCTGTTCTTAGAAGTATTCACGTCTGGGCACTGAATTTGCAAATATTCACTAAATGTATAATCTAGTCTTGAATTTGAATGCAATCCTTGTATTATGAGTTTTTTTGGCTAATCAAATTATTTTTGTGTAATTTGTTTATTGCAAATGCCTCAACAATTGTGCATTTTGCTGATAATCTGACATGTTGTGGGTGTCAGATAATTGTAGCTGCAACTGCAGCAGCTGTTGTGCAGTTTTGGACATTTACCTGTTAGATTTCTCTCTTGTAGAGCTGGTGAAATGTCCTCCTGGACTTGTGGCACCGAAGGCAACCCTGACCTGCAGCAGGACGGGCAAAAAGGAGAGCTGTTCTCTTACTTGTGCTTCTAAAGCCTACTATCTGGCAGGTATATATCACACCGACTCAAGGTACAAACACAAAACACCAAACTGGAGACATTTGATCAACAGTTCTTGCTCTGGCACACTCTCTTTCAGGGACAAATAACAGCTACTCAGTCAGCTGCGGCATCCCGATTCTCACGGGCAAGCCCCCTGCAAGGATCAATTCCAGCATCATTCAAGGCTGCGTAGGTTTGTTATCTGTTGGTTTTTATTTAAAATCAAACCCATGTCATGAACTATAGCAGGTTTCCGTCTGATTGCTGGAGCAGCATGATGCTTCAGTGTCCTTCCACCCACCAGGCTGTGTTTGTCTGTAGAGACTTTGGCGCCTCCAGTGAAACAGAAGGCTTCTTTCAAGATTAAAAATGCCAAATGTCACCTGCATCCAAAGCTGACAGGCAGGACCGAGGACAGGGGACGGACACTGGGACCAGGTCAGTCTCCGTTAATGTCGGTTGTTCTGCACTGACGGCTCAAGATCAAAATTTTACCAAGCCGAGTGACACAAGAGTCCCAATTGGATACCAAAATAAAGTTAATATCTGTAGCATTTTAAATCATATATGGTTTAAAATTCAAATTAAAGTGCAGTAAAATAACACATCGTGCATCAGTATTACATAGTGTTAGTTTGTCTTGTGATTATGTTCACCATTATAGTAGTTTTTTGTTCCAAAGGAGTTTCTGCTGAGCCTTATGCTTTGTACACATCTAATCGGTTCTTTTTAAAATGAATGTCTCAACCATTTCATTTTAAAAAATAAAATGTACACACAAAAATTGGTTTAAGGAAAGTGTTCATCCACATGCACCAGATGTACAGGTTGAACTACTTTTAAATGTCGATTTGGAATCATGTCGAAGCAAGTATCTGGATTAATTGGCACATTATTTGTCGCAGATTGTAATGCGTTGGACCCTAACTCTCCATTTTCCCATGTACACATGCAAACACAACAACAGAGGTTTTTCAAATCCTCTCTTTGGTCAGAGTTTTTAGCTAGATGAAAGGCCAAAGTGCATAAAATGGTTTTAGTTTTCCAAGATATCTGTGTCTGTATGGACTAGTCCTTAGAGTGCTGCTCCAGTATGGGGTTGTCTAGGTTAAGTTGAGGTAATCGTGCAAAACTTGCAGCAAAATGCATTCTTGAGAAAAAAAATAAATGTTGACCAGTGTTTCAGTGTTACTGAGAGGAATCTGCAAAGCAGGTCACCTGACGAAGGCAAAACAGAAACTGCAGCAGCCAATATCATCTCTCTTTCACAGTGAATATCATTTATAAAAGATGGAAGAACTAGATTGTTTAGAAAAAAATTAAATGTATTAGATTCCAGATAGAAGATGCACTGCTTCTAGTCCTTTTGTGATAAATTTGTAAAAAGTGTTAGAATTGTCTGATTGAACTTAAACTTAAATGGTGTGCAGTGCTTCCTTGTGGTTTTCAATAACAATGTCTCTGCAGGAGGGGGGCAGCCTTGCAGCAACTGCCAGGTAACATTTGTTAACCTTACATGTGACTCCTCCAAGAAAGCTAAAGGGCGACATGCTCGCAATCCTTCTAACAAAGGAGTAACACGCATCACTTTGGAGCTGGAAGCTGAAGTCAAACCTGGAGACACGACAGGTAAGTCATCTCACTACCGCTCTATGTTGATCCTGTTGTCCAGACAACACATTTCATCATTACGCTGAGTCACAAAACATTTTTTAATTCAAAGTTTTTTACTGATCAGGAAGCTGCAACCTCAGCTGTTTGCGGCAGCGCATGGAGAAGCAGGTGAAAACGTACATTAAGGCTCTGAAGAAGTCCATCAACCAAGAGCGCTTTCTGATCCGGGTTGCTGGTTTGGAGTATGAAGTGGCCCAAAAGCTTCCTCAGGTTGCACCCATTCAGGACCACTGTGCCCCAGGCTGGGAGCGGGTTAATGGCAGATGTGGTAAGGCTGGACTAGTAAGCTCAGTTAATTCTTTTTAATGCTGACTCATCTCTCACCTGTGCTACTTTTTGATGTTTTTTTCCCAGTTATGTGCCTACCAGGGTCCTACTACCACGGGGGACAGGAGCGCTGTGTCCAGTGTCCACCCGGGACTTTCCAGGAGAAAGAGGGCCAGCTGGCCTGTGACCTCTGCCCTGGCAGCGATGGACATGGGGCTGTTGGAGCACGAAACATCTCCTCTTGTGCAGGTCAATTAAACTGAGCAACCATCTCATCTCATTCAGCTCATAGAAATGTTCTAACAACCATGTTCTGTGATCCTTAAATCAAATGCAGGCCAGTGTCCGACTGGTTATTTCTCCAGCGATGGCTTCAAACCCTGCCAGCCGTGTCCTCAGGGCACCTACCAGCCAGATCTGGGAAGGACACTTTGTTTCCCCTGCGGTGGAGGCCTGAGCACGAAGCGGGAAGGTGCCAGCTCCTTTCATGACTGTGAAGTCAAAGGTCCGATTTTTTTTGAAAAATATCTCAAATATTTGATTTCACTGAATCACTACTTCAGTGAAACATTATTACATCCCTCCTAGCCTGCCATTCCCTGAGACGAGCTTTGTAAAGTAGTGCTACAATAGTTTGCAGAAGTATGCATACTTGTTAAAGCGTTACATTATGTGCACAGTGTACAGCCGCAAACTGATATGACATTTTTCTCGAGATTTCATGAAACAAAGTAGTTCATAATGGTGAAGCGAAAGTAAAAGAATACACACAATTCCAACAGTTGAAATTGTTAAAAATATAGCATGCATTCATGTAGCTGTCTGTACCTAAAACAAATGTTGGAGAAGATGCTCTAATCTGTTTAAGTGTAAAATTTATGGCCTAAATCTGAAAGATGATGTGTGGATGACATCACTATACTTTATTTGCTGGGGTGTGAATAAGACTGACATGACACTGTCACCAACATGACATAACACCTATCATGAACACGAGTGAGTCTTCATGAAGTGTCATTCGGTAAATCATGACACTTTTAATACAAAGTTGACATTATTCAAAATGACAACTTGACATTAATCTAGGCAATAGAAACAATTTCTGTGCATAAATGAAGTTAATTAAACTAAATTGATCAGAATTAATGTTTTTTTTTAACTCCACCCTGCAGTCCAGTGTTTTGCGGGTCATTACTACAACACCACTGTCCACCGCTGTATTCGCTGCCCAGTGGGGACCTATCAGACAGAGTTCAGGCAGAATTACTGCATCACCTGTCCGGGAAACACCACCACTGACTTTGATGGGGCCACAAGCGTCTCGCAGTGCAAAAGTGAGTTGGAACATTAAGACCTATTATCTTCATATGTTTTTATTTTTATTTTTATTTACAAGAGCTTCAGCCTAACCTGGCCTGCTTTTGTCTGTCTAGACAGGCAATGTGGTGGTGAGATGGGCGAGCTAATGGGTTATATTGAGTCACCTAACTATCCTGGTAACTACCCTGCTAATGTGGAGTGTATTTGGAATATCAACCCACCAAGCAAGCGCAAGATCCTGATCGTGGTGCCGGAGATCTTCCTGCCCTCAGAGGATGAGTGCGGCGATGTTCTGGTCATGAGGAAGAACTGTGAGTTTTCTCTCTCTCTGGATTCATTAGAGTTAATAGAGGGCATAAATAATATGAGGAAGGAATATCTGTTCTTGTGCAAGGGTCAGCGACGTCCATCACCACCTACGAGACCTGTCAGACATACGAGCGGCCCATCGCCTTCACGGCTCGCTCCAGACGTCTGTGGATAAACTTCAAGTCTAATGAGATGAACAGCGCCAGAGGTTTCCAGATTCCTTATGTTACCTATGATGGTAGGTAGCATCCTAGTAAACCTTATTAGACTGTTACTTCTGCTAAACATCACATACAGTTAAATCCAAAATCATCCTTAGCCCTTGGAAAATTAGGGCTTAAAGTAATCTTTTATTTGGTTAACATGTCTTTTTTCTGACTGGAAGTAACAATAATATTTTAGAGCAGCACAGTGAGAGTCCAGACTGAATCTAATAGTGAATCTGTGGAGAGAGTTAAAGATTAGGATGATGGCAAGGAGGCTTTCTGACTTCAAAGATTATGAGCTCATCGTTACTGCTTCATTGCAGTATTGCCAATAATGATTTGTCCACTGATTAAGAAGGATTTAAATAGATATTGCCAACTTTTTAAAATATCAATAAAAACATATTTTACATTTTATAATTTTTCAGAGATACCTGTCTCATGTCCTGTCAGAAACAAATTTCTCAGTTGGTTTCAGTAATTTTAAATCTAATCTGCCAGATGTATGAATAATTTAAACTCAAGCAACTCAGTCCTCCTCTATGTCAACCAGAGCTTGTGTTTTTATATTGTTAGAAAATGGAAAAATACAATTTACAAGTTTGCACAGAATAATTCACTTTTTTTTTTTTTTACAACGTTCTCCAGCTTTTGAGTTTTTGTCTTGCTTTTATGGGCTGTGAGGTATTAAAATAGCATCAACTCAACTACTTTACTTATTTTAATTACTTTAACTCTCGCATCTCGACTGAAAGAGATTCAGATTCCAGCATTGGTTTCTGCAGATGATCAGTCCCTCTGCACAGCTCACAGGATCCAGGGGATAAAGACAAATCCAAAAATCCTTTGGTTAGTTCCGAAGTGGCACAAATAATTTTTTATATTTGCAGTGTTGTGATTGGTTAACATCTTATATGTGCATCTTTTAATCTACTGATTTCTAAAATGGAGATGCTAACCTGTGGAAATATACAGCAGTGAAACCGAATAAGGTGTTAATTCGTTCATGGTCATAACATACTTTTTATGATTCAGTGTAGTTTTCATCACAATAAATGATCTGAAACATCCCAGCAGACAGTGGTAACATGAGTTAAAAGGAGCGTCTGCCTTGAGGGGGACTGCCTTTGGATTATATTATTTAAACAGCTAAATGCATTTTGGGTTGAATTAATGATCTTTCGTGTTGCTTTTTCTGATTTCAGAGGACTATGAGCAGCTTGTAGAAGATATTGTGCGAGATGGAAGACTCTACGCCTCTGAAAACCATCAAGAAATTCTGAAGGTCTGTGCCATTTTTTTAGGTGTTAGTCATTTGTTTGTACATGATGCAGTCAGATTTAGGATGATTCAGTTGAGCTGTGAGTTTTTATTAGCAGGGTTTTAATCCCAAACAAAGCTGCTGTCTGTGAACATAAGCTAAGGTGAATAATATGGAAAATGTTTGTTAGCATTGTCATACTGGTTGTGTAATTTGTCCAGTGTCTTTTGGGAGGAGTCACACTCCCTTGAATTTTTTTTATTTTTCACTTTTGTTTACATTGCTACCGCAAACATTACTGTATTTTATTGCCGTTTTATGTCTTAGACATACTCATAGTGGAGTGGAAAAAAACTGATAAATGATTTTCAATTAAAAAAAAATACAAATCTGAAAATCTGTGTTTTGTAGAAACTACCTTTCATCAGTAACTATGGCTGCAGGCCTTTTGAGGTGTGTCAAATTTCACACCTATAGAGGGAAATTTGAAGCCATTCTTCTCTGCAAAATAGCTCAGCCAGATTGGATGAAAAGTGTATGAGAGTCTTTACAGCAAATTCTCAACTGGATTTATTTGTGGCCTTTGACTGGGCCGTTCAAATTCATGGTTATGCTTTGATGTAAACAATTGAGCCGTAGCCCTGGCTGTATCTCTGCAGGTCTTCTTCAAGCCTTATCCTGTATTTAGCTTTGTTCAGCTTTATATAAACTCTTGAGGAGCTTTGCTGCTCCTCCTAAAGAAAGGCATAGGATTCCCACAGCATCACGTTGCCACCACCATGCTTCACCATGTAGATGATGTGGACAAAGTGATGTAACATGTTAGGTTTTCATCACGCATAAACTGCACTTAAGAGGATCACATTTACTAAATTGGTTAGGGTATTCAGAGTAAAGGGGGGTTGGAAGTACACGCATTCTACACTTTTCAACTGTGTTTTTGTAAAAATGATTTTTATGTTCCTGCCACTTCACAAAACCAAGTCCTGTGCTTGTAATGTGACAAAATTTGAAAAATACTCAGCGTATCAACACTTTTCTAAAGAACTAGTCAATTATGAGGGAGTTTTTAATTGATTAATGCAGAATTTATGTTTGACCCCTGATTGTTGTTTTTTTTTCTCTGCAGGATAAAAAACTGATTAAGACTCTTTTTGATGTGCTGGCCAACCCAAACCACTACTTTAAGTACACCACTCGGGAGTCCAACGAGATGCTTCCACGCTCCTTCATCCGTCTCATAAGCAGCAAAGTGTCAGCGTTCCTGCGGCCCTACAAGTAAAAGCCTGCAGCTGCAGAGAGGTACCGGATTGCAACACCCACCCCACCGGCCCACGCCTTCTCCCTGCTCCTCTCCCGACATTCCCTGCCACCTTTTAGGCCACAACTCTTCCAGGACTTCTTAACACAAACCCTACGAGATACTTCACTCAGCAGACCTGAGAAGTGCCCGACATGTCGTAACCCTGTTTGCTCTTTAGGTTTATTCTGTCTGTCTCCAGGTCTGTATTCCTGCGCTCTAGCATTTAGTGGGAGTGTTGAGTATGTGAGTGGTTTCTGTTGTGTTGTGCAATGGAACCACGTATAAGGGGAAAAAAAAAAAAGCTTATTTCCGACAGTAGGAGTGTTGTTTTGTGTGTGCGGTTTGAGCCTGATAGAGCTTGTTATTGTGTTTGCTCCAGTTCCTACCATTAAGTGTGACTGTTTGTGTTGTGTAAATGTGTTGTGTAACTCTTGTGCCATCGTTGGTGTCTGAGCGCTGTCCTCGAGGAGGAGCGGTCGCTTAAATCCTGAGTTTTCCAGCTCCTTTGAAGCCCGGCTGTATTTTTGAGCTCTTAGAGCCTTTTCCAACTGTTAAAACAGTTCAACCGTGTTTTGCGCCATCTGTTTAGACTGTACCCGTGTTTCTCAACCTCCGGGTTATTTCTTCTGGTCGATTTTTTTTTATTTGTTTTGTTTTGTTTCAAACCAACTACAAAGCAAACACGAAAGTGTGGTTTGTCATTCCACGGAACCCAGCGGACATTCGGGAGATAAATGATCGTGAGAGATGGGATGATGTGATGTCTGGTGGAAACATGTTTCAGAGAGTAAGAGTAATGTCTCTGTGGGACATTATGTTTGCTGCTTCTTTTTAAAAAGGTCACTTTAATTCTTCATTGTCTTTCTCATGTACTCTTCATACTAATATTCTGTAGGGTTTAAAAAAGGGAAGCTCAGAATCCATAATAATTCTGTTTTTTTACAAGCATTAAGTTGATAATCTCTCATTACTCATCTGTGGATTTGCGGATTATTTTGTTTTTGTTTTTGGTCTTGTAAATAGTGAGATTAATCTAGACGAGGGTTGAAATCTTTAATCCTGATTTTTACAAGGTCCAGTACACTTCTTCCCAGATCCAGTTGCTTCTCCACCCCTGAGGTCCCACTAGTCTCAAATCCAAAGACACTCAACACCCCCAGCTCACTCTGTGTCCTGTCCCAATGAAGACAGCTCTTCCAAAGACCGCTCAGATCGGGCAGCTCGAGTAGTTTCCTGCACTAGATTTGGAACCGACCGTCCCTTCTGGTTTTTTTTAATTAAAGTGCAATGAAAAAAGGAAAAAAAAAAATGGTTCAGCTCAGTTGCGACCCACATGGAAATTTGCAAAATGTGTTTTGGGCTGTGGTCTTATTGAGACTATTAATCATCTATTAATACTATTATCATCAATTCATCATAGGCAGAAATTATTTAGGCGTAAATGAAAAAAAAAAAATAACGTAAAAATAGCTAAATGTAAAAAAAAGTAAGAATTTGGTTTGTACAGTGAAACAAATTTTAAGAGTGACTAAACAGGGTAAAATAATTTATGTGTAGAAGAAAATCTAACACTTCTGGCTTGTATAAGACTCAGCCAGAATTACTGTTTGAGGAAATCTTCTCATTTGCCTCTTACATGAGATTTTACGAAAAGAAAAGGTTTGTCTGGTATTGGACACAGGATTCCTGCACATTTTTATCTCAAAATGCCGAAGTTTTCCAGACTCATTGTTCCAAATTTTTAAATTCTTTGTTGGTTCAATTTTAAAGTATAAACATGAAATTGCTGTTGCCTGGAAAAAAAAGTATGGATGAATAAACATACTGAGTTGAACACCACTGTCAAATTGATGGGGGATAAAGTCTGAAAATACACATTTTTAGACCTGACAAATATTTTTGTTCAATTCCAGATGTTTATCCAGATTGTGTGGGAACCCTGTTTACAAAAACATCGTCACCTCTAAAAAAAAAAATCACCTTTTGACACAGATTAATTGTGCTGAGTTTGGGGTAAATGTCACTTTTTTATGATCAGGCACTTCCTGAGCTCCTCCCAGTGGGAAAACTTTAGCCCAAGATTTAGTAGGCGATGCCCCTCAGTCAGTATCACTTTAAACAACCTAGGAACAACAAATGAATGGTTAGTCAACACGTGACCCTAAAAATCCATTGACCTGGACATTCATAAAGAGAAAAAAAACTTGCCCTTCTGTATGTATGTATTTTTCCCATTTTTGTAAATAAAAATTAGTTTGTTAGGACACTATATCCCATGGACCATACTGGATTAAACAAAGGGAATATGCCCTCACTGTCAAATCTGAGGGTATTGTTGGGTCAGACCTCTTATATCAGTTTATAATTCTTTCTATACACATTTCACTTATACATCAGACAGAATATTCTCTTGTTGTGGTGCGCTCATGTGACCCACATGCACCCTCTCTCCCTACCAGAAAGAGCTTCTTTCCTGCATCCTGTTATTGTTGTTGTTGGTTTTTATTGAGGTGTTGCCTTTAAAGCAATAGTTTGCTATGATGTATTGGAGTTTGATAATGATATTTGCACTTGAAATGTTATTGCTCATGTAAAGAAATGTCTGGTTTTTGTATTGTCTTTTTAAATGAATGCAATTTGTGTTCCTTTTTTTTTCTTTTCTTGTAACTTGTTTGTTCATAAGATGCTCACTCACCGTTTAGTCTATAGAGATGATACATTATCAGCAGTTTGGAGAAAAAAAATGGAAAAAACAACTTTGTACAGAGGGGAATCAAACAGGTTTTCACTTGTTACTGCCCAAGACACTTATTAAAAATAAACATACTGTACTTCAGCTTCCTTTTCAATGTATTTAATGTCTTTGTAATGGTTGTACACAGGAGCAAAAGTATTAAACAGTGCATTACTAAAGGTTGATTTTAACAGTAATTATGCTAAAGGTATTGATAAATGAGTGTATGAAAATTGGATTAAATATTATAAGATCAAACTTTTGGCAGCAGATTAGCCCCTCCTCATTCCTGGAATATAAAACAAAATTGAAGGCATTACAGAAAAAATTTTCCAACACTTGTAGTAATGTTGCATCTCAATAAGCTAGAATATATGAAAAAAAAATACTGTATTTGTAAAGTCAAGAGTCAAACGGATAGATTGATTACACACAGAGCTAAATATCAAGATGTTATCTTTGTTGTGTTACATGCGGTGTACTTCTAATTAACATCCAATATGTAGATTCTCAGATTTGCTTTTATATGAATACTAAGAGGAAAATGAGACATCAAAGCCAATGATTCAAACAGGTAGAAGGTCCTTTTACATAAATGAATGTTGAAATATATTTGTCTGTGTGTAATGAATCAATATCAGTTTCACTTTTTCAGATTGTATTAACAAAATATTTACTTTAGTTATGCTGTACTATATTTTATGGATATTAGTTTTTTATACCACTAAAAGTACTTACCGGGAAGACATTTTGGAAGCGTCTGCAACCATTTGCCCTCACTGCCACAGGTGATGTATGCTGGTCCATTAAAAGTATACCCATACTTGCATTTAAATGAACTGATGTTCTCCATGGGGCGATACATTTTCTTGTGAGAGTTAATCCAGAAGGCATTGGGAATATTTGGTGACCGACATTTTATATCTGTGAAAACATAAGAGATTTTGTAATTTTAGCTATAAGGAATGGGCCATAAGGTGCAGAAAACTCTGTAACTAAAGACCTTTGCATTGTGGAGGAGGTGAGCTCCATGTCCCATTGTTGGTACACCATATCTCCCTCGATCCAACCAGGCTCCCCACTTGGCACCCATATTGAATCGCATTCCTGAATGTGTATGGCGGCTCCTGGAAATTTCTCCTCTGAGCATTCGTCTCTGTTGGCTCTTGACACTCGACAGCTGCAGGGTGTGCAAGAGTTCTGAGATGACTCCATGTATTAGCAAATACACAGGTACCAAATGGACAGGCGAGTTAGCAGACCTCACCTTCACAGACAGGAGGACGACCGTCCCAGCCGTTGCTCATGCAATACCTGGTGGCTCGACCTACGAGTATAAACCTGGTGAAAGATCAATCAAAAAGTCAGTTCCTAAAATGTAAAGAACAATGGGAGATAAGGAAACACCATATTGCAGGGACTGTTTGTCTCACCCCTCATCACACACTGCTGTAGCTGTATCTCCAAACTCTACACCAGTGTAGACGAATTGTCCATTGGAAATGTCTCCAGCGTGGCCACACAGCTTTCCTTTTGACACAAAATGATACAGTAATGTTACAGAGGGTGAATGAATGAACCTTTTCACATTTAACCTCAATACAACATATAGCCATGTGCGTTTGTCTGATTTTACAGGTTTGATAACCTCTTGCTGATTATTTTTGTTTTTTCCAGAATCATTTTAAAGTAAAAATAAGGTTCAAGATTCAAGAGCTTATTTCTGTCAATCAAGTAGTAAACCAGCAATATAATGATTCTAAAAAATGTAAAAGCTTCAGATTTATAAGTCATAAACACAAATTTGCGAACTCAAATACTCTGTAAATATTCAGTTACTTTTTTCTCCCAAACAGTTATAAATACTTTCATGAATTTCAAAAAACAGAAATATTCAAGTCTTTAGGAATATGTCAAAAGTTTTTGTGAGGTTTCACTCTCTTTTACAGCTTTACGTGATTATTTAGTACTTTAAGTCAGTGTTTTTCAACCACTGTGCCGCGGCACACTAGTGTGCCGTGGGTGATCGTCAAGTGTGCCGTGGAAATTATCCAATTTCACCTAACAAATT
>CAEFZY010044379.1:0-49780 GCA_903066815.1 Brachyrhaphis roseni
TTTAGGTACTTCCACAGCGATATCACCTTCTACCTTATCCTCTTTGATCTTTATGGATTCCTTCAAATCCTTGTCTTGTGGCTTCTGATAGATATACATCTTTCTCAACGCAAGAACTGGGAAGGTGTTTTCTTTAATGTCAATTCGACCCTTTTGCCTGTTGTTGGTTAGTGCCTTTACCTGAGAAATCACAGTTTTATTATCTTTCCTCAGCTTTCTCCAATCAGATGCTGTGCGGTCAAAACGTTTTTTCACAGCCTCTCGCTTTGGTGTGGCTAAGAGCTTGGAGCAGTTCCTAGCCTGCTCCTTCAGGAGTTTAGTCACCCAGCGATCTCTTCTCCTCAGACGTTTAAATGCCCTGCTCTGCTGTTTTTCCTCAGCTAGTATGGCTGAAGTTAAATTCATCCTTGCTTTAAACGCTGGCTTAGTTTTCTCTGTTGCTTCCGCCATTGGAGGTTTTGAAAGTCTCTTACGAAGAATTTTATTTTCCATCTCTGCCTCTTTTAACTCCTTTTCCAGAGCTTTAGTCTTGCCTTCAAGAAGTCTGGCCTTGTCTTTCTCTCTCATAATGTCATTATTCTTCATTCTGATTTCTGTGTTCTTTCGGGACACCTCAAACTCAAGTTTCTTCACTTCATTTTGATGCTTTTCAGCCCTCACTTTATAGGCCGTGACTTGAGACATCGCTTGCCTTTTTTCTGATGAAATCCTGTCAACATGCAGTTTTGAGTCTCTCTGAAGGTTTTTTAAAGAGGTTTGAAGTTCTTTGACTTTTGTTTTGTACTGATTTACTTCAGACAACAACTGAGTCTTGTTGGAACTCCGGTTCTCCACCTCATGTTTTGACTTTGGGATTTGCTGAGATTCCAGGTCTTTGTTTTGTTTGATAGACAAGTTTAACTCATTGGTGAGTGAATCAATTTTCTCAGTTTGAATCCCAATTTGTTCACGAAGTTTTTCCAAAACCATTTGCAGTGTCTTCTCCTTTACTGATTTGTCTCTAAGCCTTTGTTGCCAGTCAAGAATCAAGATAACCAGTTCATATCTAGTCATCTGTTCAATTTGAGACATTGTTAACGAATCAACTTCCATTGGCGACATTTTGACTTTCGACCGATGTACCAGAACAGCTACTAAAGATTGCAATGTGAAATTCACTATGAAGAACCAACGTCCGTGCTCCTATTCGAGTTCTGCAGGTTTGATTCAGATGAAGGCTATTCAAAGAATCTGCCCTTTATGACATCATAACACTTTGACATCATCAGTTTCCGTCAGTGGAATAGTTTGATGTATGCTATGTTGCTAGGCAACAGCAAAGGCAGCTCCCTTTGCAGCCTCCTGGGAGGCTTTCTTTATATATAAACAAAACTTTATTGTAGAAACAGTCAAATCCTACAAGCACATATACTTCTTATACAGTATCTTGAGTGACTAGTCAGCGATTACACTAATAGAAAGAAAGAAACAAAAGGGTTACAGAATGACATGAACGTTATATGACACAACAGGTGATTATTATTAGAAAATAAAGAAAGCTAATAAACTGAATAACTGGAATTATTGTTCGGGGTCTTAAACATTAAATGGATAAATGTCAAAACTCAAACAGGACAAACTACTACAGAGCAGAGTAGCATTCTTTCTTTAAATCATTTTCACAGAGTTGAACAGAAGTGAAATTTCTTTCGAGAATGATGAGGAAAAAAAATTTAAAACTTCAAGAAAACAGAACAAACCCCAAGCAGAGTCAGTTGAGCGGTTCCTGACAATTTTGCTAAATAAAATCCGTCATCATCATTTACAATCCATATGCTGCAAAATTTGCAAACCTCGCTCAGTAATTGGCTGGTGTCATTAGCTAATTCTGACTGCCAAGAAAGTGCACTGCGGCTTCATGTGATAATATAGTATTTTATCAATCTGTACTGATTGGGTCTGATTTTAACAAACAGTCACAATCCTGCTATCTCATTTAAAACTATTAACCTTGTTATAAATGATTCACATAGTGATTTTATGGAGACTTCATCTACTGTATGTGAAAGCTTTTTACACTTCTTTGACGAGAAAGTGGCTTCAATTAGGGCCCAGATTTATTCGATCTTTTCTATGTTGTAATTGCATTGTATTTTGTGATTGTGTATAGCACTTTGGTCCTGTCAGCGTATAAAGTGCTTCATAAATAACGTTGGTATGGTATGGTACATATTAAAACATTTGTCGTGTTTGGACAATTAAGATAAGCAGTTTAAAGGGAGTTTAATGTGGTAAACTAGTAAAGGCAGCACAAAGTTGTGAAATTGAATTAAAATAATGCATGTCTTAAAATTTTTTGCTACATAAAAAAATCTGATAAATATGGCATTTATTTTTATCTATGCGACTTCATTCTGGCAACCTAATTTAAATATCAGTGCCGTCTTTCATGTTTAGTATTTTCATATTTAGTAAATGGAGTTCAGTTGTCTATACTCTCACTACATAGTGACCCTGAACAGACCATTAGCGCAGTGAAACATGGTGGTGGTAGTATTATGTCATGGGGGTTCTAACCATAAAGAACTTGACACATCACTTTTTACTGTTACTGCTTATTATACTATATTAAAATAATATAGTTCATATTTTAAGTTATGTTATTTTAAGCTGATATAGCCTTAAATTTGCTAATATTATTTTTGGGCTAATATAGCTTAAAATCTAAGCTATTTTAGCTTATTAGCTTTACATAGCTAATATATAAGTTTATATTTTTCAGCTATATTAATTCAAACGTAAATATAATAGGTGTATTTTATTTTAAAATGCTAATACTTAGCTTTTTAAGCTAATATTTAGCAATTTCCTTGTGATATTAGCTTTCTTTAGTTAATATTCAGGAATTACCTTGTGACTTTGGAAAAAAAAAACAAGGTAGGAATTGTTGGAAGTAGCAGTTTTTGCTCAAATGTCACCGTAGTCCTACTTCTGGTAGGACTGTAGATGTTTTTCGGTTGCAAACAACAACAACAAAAAATACACAAGCCTTACAGAAAAGAATTCATTGGAGCACACTGTTCAGTTCTTATTGCACCGGCAGCATGCCGTAGGAGATTATATGTTAATAGTGGTGCACTATATAAGATCATGTGACCCAAACCACGTAAACCGGGACTCTGCGTCCATGTCTGGCTCAAACAAACGACGTTAGCATCGACACGCTGAAGCACATCTCCCATTCACATGTAACATGGCGGGCACGTTACACTAAAGGAAGCGGTATTGATTGCGAATTACATGACGTGATATATAGACATGGAGAGAGGGATTCACGCAGGGAGGGAGGCGCAGTCTGCAAAAATATAAAAGCATGAAACGTACTGTCTGGTCACCCAGGCTGGGAATCCAAACCAAAACTGAGATTTATTTTATAAATGTGTGTTTCTGCATACCGGTGCCTGTTTTCTGGACAGACAGGTTGGGAAAAAAGAAAAACCTAGTGTGCACTGTTTGAGTGTAGGCAGTTGGAGGGTCTGTCAATAGGTGAATTAAATGGTTGACTGGAGAAAGACAGAAGAAGGAATAAAGCGGATAAGACGAGTCACCTGTATATATCGGGGTGCTGAGCTATGCAAACGCTCAGCAGAGATATTTCAATTGAATCCTACATATTGATGATGGAGAACATTGAAAATAATTCAACACAGATGCTAAAAACTGTGACATTAAGGTTGCTTGAAAGTGTTGGTGCACACTCTGCTTAGGGCATGACATCTATAAGGCAAATATTGTTACTCCTTTAACTGGCATGATAGAGTTTCCCCACAGGGGTCCGTCCTTTGGTTTGCGATGCCAACTGCATAGAAAGTACTGAATTATTGTATCATTCTCTCTAGTTGGTGCTTGCTCCCAGCCTTTCTTTATCCCTTTCGTTTAAAGGCTTGGGTTGCAACGGCTAGAAGTGAGTTGAAAAGTAATCTGAGATGTTTTACAGTAATTAGTCGCCGCTTGTTGCTGCTGTGGAGACTGGCTGTTGAACTGACTCTGAATGGGAGACTGCAAGGTGGCAAAAGGGGGGAGTGAGGAAGAGGGAGGGGACGTGAATTCATGACTGGGTGTTTGCAGGGTGGGTGTGGGTCCATTTTTTTCTTTTTTTTTTTGGTAGCCTGCATTTCTCTCCCTCGCCATCAAGAGAAGGAAAGGGCTGAAGCAGCTGTCACTTAACGTGAATGTTTTGAGGGGTCTTTAGAAAACTCTCCCTCCTCCCCCGCCCCATCCAATCCCATTTTTCAAGCAAAAAGCAGCATGGAGTTTCTGAGCCTTAGTCAGACACAGAGGAGGGGCTTTTGTTGGATGGGAACCAGGGGTGGAAGGGGGTAGATTTTGGGAGGGGGGAAAAAAACCTTGAGAAGGTAAAGAGGGCACTTTGCTGCCTAGCCGGCTGGTACAGGAGCAACCTGAGCAGCGGCTCTGGGTGAGAATGGCACCGGGTACAATCTAATCTCTTTGTAAAAAAAAAAAAAAAAACTTCTCTTGGCCAGGAGCTGTGGGAGTTCAGCCGTGCTGAGCCGTTGGAGTACATTGTCTCCTTCTGGGTGCCCTATCCCATCGGCGGCTCTAACAGGGGAAGGAATTCCTCTATCACGGCTCCCACAACAAAGAAGAAAGGGAGAGGAGCAGGGAGAGCTGGTGGGAGGAGAAGTGAAGTGAAAGGAGGGGAGGGGAGCACGGAACAGGGGTTTGGTGGGGGAGAGAGAGAGAGAGAGGAGGAGAACATTGTTTGTCCGTGACTGTGGGCAACGGGAAAAGCAGGAGTTTATCGGGGCATGTGCGAGTGTGTTTGGAAAGTGTGTTTGTACGTTGAGCGTGGTTTAATGAGTGGAACCTGACTGGGTACGCGTCGGACGGGAGCATGCGCGCGGACGTGTTTGAGGAAGCTTCAGTTTGGGATGTTGGGGCTCGGAGGCCGTTCAAAGGATGCTCAAACAAAGACGTTTTCTTTTTTCTCTCTCTCACCCTTTTGAATGGTGACTGAGGGCCAGCCGGATTCCTTGACTCATGCCGTTGGGGTCTGCTCTGCTTTTTGGGTAAGTGTAATTTCACGTGGGTTTCTAACCGCCAAAACTGCCAAAATGCACCCAGGTCCTACACAGAGAGGGATTGCTCCAGGCATGATCGGTCAGTTCAATTAAGGACAGTAAGTCTTTACTTCAACACTTATTTTAACTGCATAAGATATTTAATCTGAGGATTAAATTCTCCATTGTGAATGGAACATTAAGTTGTGAGTGTTTTTAATTAATTTTCTTTTTTGTTAGTTTGTTTTATATTCAACAGTTTGTATTGCCAATTGTGTTTTGTCATTAGGTTTTCATTTTGCCAACAAACCTGTAAAAAAACCCAAACTAATTTCATTAAGACAATGTAAGATGTAATTTTTACAGTGCTGTTTGAATGGAACACCTGACCTTCCACTATATATCCACCTTTAATGTTATGAGTCTCATGGGAAAATGCACAGCTGCCATCTTTGATTAGGGACCACTCCAGTGATTACTACTTCAAGACCCCTCTTAAGAGAAAACCAACAGGCAGCTGCATAACAACATTACGGGCTTTCTACTGTCATTGTTCTGCTTCTGGCTGTAAATCCAGCAATTTATGTTTTTGAGTCGTTAGACTGACTAAATTAGAAACATGTAAGACATTAGGGATTACACAGATACCCATTTGTGCCTTAATATTCGGCCAGATTATCTACTCTGGGCGAAATAAACGTAAAACCAAAACATGCTGTTTATTTAATCTACATTTGCAACTAACATTGTTTTCAATTTTATCTTGTTATTCTTTTGAGAAACCCTCATGTTGGCCTTAACCTCATTAATTCCTTAATGGACTGCAGTCATAAATCAAAGCTGAAAGCAGAGAAACCTAATAGAGAGCCCTTTCTCTATAGGTTAAGTGATGGAATGGTTTGGTCATGTATTATATGATGAAACCACTGAAATGGGTTCCTTCATTCTTTCTCTAACGTCTTTTTCTAGAAGGTGAGAAACATTTCAGAATCGGGCTTTGAGACTTAATGAGGGTGTTTGTCTTGTTTTCGTTGAACAAAACAAATGTAGGTCATGGTGTTACCGGATATGCCGTATTGTGATTGAACAAACCTTCCTCTTTACCGTCTCTGCAGTCCTTTCATTGTACGGTACAGTGGAAGTAAGCATAGTTATAATAGCATCCCAGCGTTCCTCACACAATTAAACAGTTAGCACATCTTAATTCGTATTGTGTTCTCACCAAAGAGTAAATGAGTAATTTAGCAGACAACCACACGTGTGGCGCAGGAACCAGAAGCTGCACACCCTCTCTGATGAGCTGGTGACCCATGTGGGACACAGCCTGACATCCACTGCTCTCCTCAGGAGACTGCTGGGTGGGGATCTGAGCTAACTAAGTAATCATTGATCTTGCGGCTAAGGCTTTTGTCTGGGCATCACTCTGATCCGACTGCGTTGCTCCCCTGTGGACCCCGGGACGGCATCATCTGCTCAGTAGAGACGGGCGTAATGCAGGCAATTACCAATGCACATCGAGTCATCATATCAAAGTAGGTCATCGCCTCACAAAAAAAATGCACTTTAATGTGTCTGAATGATTGAAAACGGTCAGGTTTAAATGTTTGGTGAGATTTTCTCTTGGCCAATGTCAGCATAATTTCTTTGTTGCTGTTGTTGTTGTTCTGCAGATTCAGCATGATTTCATTTCCCCGCAAGGTAAGGCGAGGCAGGCAAGACGAGTTTATTTGTAGCACTTTAATACAGGAAACAAAATTCCAGTGCTTTATAGGGAAAATATGAAAAAAGGTTAAGTAAATGGCAATGAAAACAAGATGTAAGGAATAACTCAAATAAAAGCCTCACTTTAGCTACAGTTAAGAAATTTGCGAATGGATTGATAAAATAATATTTTGACTTTACAGGAAAGGTTCAATAAACTTATTTCTGCAAACCTGCTTTAAGGAACAACTGTTTCTGACCATAGAGTTTCTTTTTGACATATATCATTTTACAAACAAGGAGCCAGTTCAGTGACTTAAGGACTTGATTTGATCCATTTTCCTGGTGTTGGTCAGTGCTCTGGCAGCAGCAGTTACAATAATCTAACCCACTAAAAACGAAACCATAAACTGCTAATCCGGTGTCTTGTTTTGGTTATTTATTCAAGTAGTGTCTTTTTAAAACAGTAGTCAGCTTATTGATTTTATAACATCATTTTCTCTCCAGTTTATCAATCAGCATGTTATTATCAACTGTATAAATCCCCTTAGACCAAGACATCAGTTCTAGATAGATGTCAAGACATAGGTTGTTTCAAGCCTTGAATGCTGCAACTGGAAGGCACCGAAGAGCTGAGATTTTTGAATCAAACTTGCCTTTTCAAAGGTCTTTGCCAAAAATGGCAAATGAGGTATCGGCCTGTAATTACCTATTGTTGAGGCATTCAGCATGACCATCACATGTGTCCACACAGCAAAAAATAGGAATCTAAAGATGTCTTGAAAGCTAATATTCTAATTTCCTTTTAGATGACCCCCTCCCATCAACCCACAAACAGATCATTAGTCACTAGTCATGTCTTCGGCTGACCTATATAGTTCTGAATTGAGCAGTGTAACCTCATCTCAGAGGGAGGACCTTGCTTAAGCAGAAACCCTCCCTGTAATCTCCTGATGGGCTCACCTCAGACGGTCTTTGTCAGGATAATTGCACTAACCTTTAACCTCTGTCAAAACAATGAAGGCACAAAGGTGAGGGAACAGCAAACAGTGTCTTAAGCAGAGTGTTTGTAGAATCATACAAATATTAGCCAAATAAGAAGCTGGTTTGGCTAGTGCAGCGCAAGCACCCATTCACTTGTCGTCCCATAAAGAAAGGAGGGGATGTTTTTATGGCTGTCATATTTCATCAGATCCCGACGGGGATTCCCAGTGCCGATCCAAGTTGAGTTACAGAAAGCGTTGGCTGGTTGCCATTGCTTTGTCTGTGCCAGCCTCAACACTGTGATCCTCCGCAAGACTGTCACAGTGATTCTCAAGCACAGAATTTTTTCAGTTGTTGATGCGAGATAGCTGGGAGAATGTGTAGACGGTAAACAGGAAACGGCAGAGGAAAAAATCAAGGCCACAAAGCATTTTTAGTTCTCTCTTGTCTTTCAGTGCTTTGACCAGGGCAATCATGGGAGCAAACTTTATTACATGAAAGCGTTGAGATTTTTTTAAGGTGTGGATTATAGTGATAAAAATGCATTTTATTATAGGAGAGTATTTAATAAACATTACATTGCAAAAGTACTCTGACATCTTAAGCTTTTTCACGTTTTGCCACGTTACAACCCCAGACTTCAGTTTTAATTGGATTTTATTTGATGGACCACTACACTGCAGGTACATTTTTGGGGGTGGGTGGGTATCGTGCTGTAAAGTGCTTTAAGACAATATTTGTTGCGATTTGGTCTCATTGTAAATAAACTGACTGACTGGATTCCAGCTTCCTCCCACCACATGTCGACGTACTCCTGGGCAAGATACTTATCCCCAAGTTACCCACCGACTTGCTTATTAGTGTTTAAATGTATGCTTGTTTGTGAATGTGACTGAGTGAACGTGGCTCTGGCATAAAATGCAGTAAAAGTGGTCAGTATTATTAGAAAACCGATGTATATTCAGTCCATCATGTGTCAAGAAGACAGTTTTGAAAGGGAGGCATGAAAGTTCAGTTTGCCACAAGCAAATCGTGGACACAACAAACATGCACATAACGGTACTATAGGCAGACAAAACTACACTACATGTTTGGCCTACCTAAAAGACGATGGAGCTTAAAACCCAGAAAGCATCCTCCTCACATTGAATCCTGGATCACGTATTTTTGTCAGCAGAGACAGTGAAACTGATCAGAGTTGATGGATACGTATGTGGATGAAGTTAAATACAAGACAATCTTGAAGGGAAAACTGTTAAAGGTCAGGGAGGAGGTTCACATTCCTGTATGCCATGCTTTAAGGATGTTTGTTTGTTAGAAACAAAAAAAAGCATTGTACATACAGAATGACCAATTCTGAGCCCCCTTGTTTTATTTTAGGTAGCTGAAGGATCATCTGCATGAATGGCCAAGGGGCCTGACTTCACCTATTGCCTCAATAGCCTGTGGGCTGAAGGATTATGGGTAATCTCATCAGCAGGCCCAGTTGTCTGGGCCAGAAATCCAAGCATGTTAGGACTGATGAAGGATTCCTGAAGGAGTGCTACCAACGACGAAAGGAGTGGCCACCCCCCGAACAAGATGGGGTGGTCAAAAGGGACGAGGGTTCCAGGGATAAACTCGGAGAGAATGGAAACAAGGAAAAAGTGGTGGAAAAAGAAAGCAAGGTTGATAAATTTGACCATAAGAGGGAGGAGGGTGCTCAAACGCCTATCTCAGACAAACCCCTTCAAAGCTCCCCTGCCTCCACAATCAGAAGTAGCAGTACCCTGGAAAATGCCTGGCATAGCAGCCCATCTTCAATCAAAACATCTCGAAATGGGACACTAACAAGGAGGACGTTGCCTCCAGAGTTCGCTAGATCTCCCCTTGCTCACAACGACTTGACGGCTGCAGAAAGGAGGGCCAGCTTCCAGAGGAGAGACTCCAGAGAAGGAAGCCCCTGGTCATGGAAGACTCTCGCATCACGGGAGGTGACCGAAGTCACCGAGGTGACAGAGACGACGGTGACTGAGATCGTGGAGGTGACGGAGTATCCGCCAGGAGATAAAGGAGGCAACCCCATAGTAACCAGAACCGTTAGAGTCCTGAACGGTGTAGCAGAGGAGCTTGCTGAGGTTGAGACTCTGCTTTTCAAACTTGACAATTTGTACCTGTCCATCATTTCAGCCTTTCCTTTCTTTCCATCACCCTTTCTGTTTTAATTTCTTGCTGTCATCTCTCTATTTAGAGCAATAGCTTGTGGTTGTCGCATTGTGATTCCATTTCAGTGGTAACGTCTTATAAACTGAAACATCACGTGGACTTGCTTTATTTTGCAGCTCCAGAGCGATGGGCAGTCAAGTTCAGACCGAGATTCCAGTTTGGATGGGTGGCGGGTATGTCTTAAACTCCTGGATTGTCAACAATTAAACTCATGACCTATTTGGTTTGACGTCTACCTAAACTATGATTCTTTGCATTCTCATAGGGAACTAAGTCTCCGTTATTTGCTTCCACAAATTCTGAAATGTTTCTTCAGAATCTGGATGCTTTGGTTACATGGGTCGGTGAGATAGGGGAGCTCACAGCCAATCAGAAACCTCCATCCTCTGAGGTCAAAGTGGTGAAGGCACAACTTCAAGAACAGAAGGTTTGACATTCAGAGCGCTACATTGCCTACTTTCTTTTTCAAGAAATGTTTCTGATATTCTAAAACAGGTTGAATAAAAATGAATGATTAAAGTATGGAAGGGTTTCCTTTGTGATATTACCTCTGCTCTGTTTAGTGATGAAAGAGTTGGTGTTCTACGCAACAAGGAGCTTCAGCTAGTCTTTGTAAAAATGTCTGTGGGCTATGAGAAACATGTCCTCTTTAGAGGGGATGAAACCAGTCCGCACAATGTAAGCTTGAAACATGAGACAAATCTCAGTGTATCTAATGGAAAAGAGGCTGAAAGTGTAGGGTTTTAATAGGTGTTAACCCCTAGTGTTTCTTCTTAGGCATCAAAGTGCAAATGCAACTTCTGCACGATAGTATTTGTAAGTTTTTAATGTTGTGGATGAAGACGTTTGTTTAAAACCGGAGATATTTTATGGTTTCACAGCTCCTGCTGCGCCTCCTGACAGACCGAAGGCGGAGCATGGACTCTGTGATGGTCGAGGGTCCTCGGCTGGTGGAGGCCCACCCGGGAGAAGAGGGGGAGCGGGCAAAGGTCAAGCTCGCCACTCTTCAACAGAAGTGGGAGGCCCTGCAGCTGGAGGCAGAAAAAAGGTCTGACACTTTTAGTGATAATGCGTCACTTCATTTGTGCTGCATCGTTCTACGGAAACCTCACTGATTAATTATCAAACCATTGGTAGGAGGGAATGTCTGGAGCTCATTCTGCCCAAAGCCCAGCAGTTCCAGGAGGAAGTAGACAGCCTGCAGCAGTGGTTCATTTCTGTAGAACAGACGCTGGCTGAGCTGAGAAACGCTGAGAGAGTGATGCTGCATCTGTCGGACGCCACAGCAAAGGCCAAGGTGAGTGACCTACCGCGTGAACTTATTAGCCATAACGCTGTGGTTTAATCAACTGCCAGTGGTCGTAGGTGTATGTCTGAAAACAGTAAAAAAAGAAGATGTTCAACATCATAATTATGTGTTTTCAGTAGAACAATAAAGCTAACTCAGAAATATTAATCGGTTTTTTTTAGGCTATTTTTGAAGAGATTCAAGTCCAAAAGGCTGAACTTGGAAAAGTAAAGTTGTCAGGTCAAGTTTTAAAGGAAGCAGTTTCAGGTAAGATGTACGGTGCACCGTGACATTATTTAATCTCTGGGAACTTATGCTTTTGAAGAAATTTTGTTAAAGTCCATCCATCCATCTGTCCGCCTGTCCGTCCATTCAGCCATTCGTCTTCCAGAAAACGTTAAAAAAAAAGGTGCCTAAAGAGGATTTTGATCATTTGGATGCAGAAGACCATTACCCCTCCTTTAAGCTACGCCCAGATAAATGCTTTAGTCCCCATATCTCCAAGGCTGTGTAATTGTTTACACTAAATTATGTTCAATTTAGAACTGTACAATTTAGTTGCTGCTGAAACAAGATCCACTGGATCGGGCAAGGTTTTTCCAGTCTATTATTGTATAAATTTGTGCAAATCGTAGCTCGAGTTTCTGAAGTTTCAAGAGTGGAATCCACTGCTGCAACAAGTCTGTCACAAGGGTTGTCATATCATTCCTACATAGATGTTCTTCAGCATACCTTGATTGTAACAAGTAGTTCTTAGAATTAGTATTGCCTTTTAGTCATCTCAGACTAGTCTGCTCATATTTTCTGGCCTCTGACAAAACTTTCATTCTTACAACTGCCACGCCATGTCTCATTTCTGAAACATTTTGCCAAAAGCCGATAAATGATTGCTTGTAAAAACCCATTAAATCAATTTCTCAAACACTACACCATCTCCTCTTGTTCCGACAACAATTACACATTCTCACCGGTTCCCTTTCTTTCCCATTTTGATGTTTGCCTTGAATTTAAGCAAGTTGTCTGTATAATGCCTAAATGTACTGAGCTGTTATCATGTGTGAGACTATTATGCAATTAACCACAAACATTAGGTAAGCCACGTAATTATTATTTGCCCATGTTTTGTGATTTTACTGTCATGTCAGTGGAGGAAGCCCAGCAGGTGCAGGAGAAGATGGATGCTCTGCGTATCCGTTGCTCTGTGCTAAACCTGAGCAGCATGGATGTGCTGCAGAGGCTGGAGCAGGCCCTGGAAGCCTCCAGCCGCTGCACTTCAAGCCAGGAGGACCTCCACCTGTGGCTGGGCCGCATCGAGAGAGAGCTGTTGGGAGCAGCAGGAGCACAGACGCACGCAGGAGATGCAGTACTATGTGCGGCTGAGAAACAGAGGGTGAGTTTTCCATTGACAAGTACTGGAATCTAAACAAGAAGTATTTGGATACAGGAGCTTTGGATACAGGAGCACCGCTGTTTTCAATCAATGAGCGTCTGCACACGTCATGCGGAACAAAAAAAGGCGTGATAAAATAATTTTTCAGTTTCACAAACCATCTACAGAGTGATCTGGATATACAAACAAACAAAAATGCACTCACACTCACAATAAGGGCTTTTTTTTTTTTAAATGAAATTACATATTCAGTGAAATAAACAGTGGGGATAAAAACAAGAACAAAGACAACATGCTAATTTAAGAGATAAAAACCCAGGAATTCAGTGAAAAATCACTTTGCTTACATGGTTAAGCTAGGGCTAGACTAGTACAGTATGGCAGTCATTTTGGTGATCTGTGGGTTTGTTTTGGCTCACATGTCACACCAGATGCCCTTCCTGATACAACTCCTATCCATTTATGTGGGCTTGAGACTGGCACTGAAGGGACAGGGAACGCTCCCCCTCCAGTGGTTTACGGTGTTTATATGGTTAATAAACAATTAAAATGAGAGGTAGGCTAGTCACAGTTGGCAGGCAATGCTTTTCACGTACTTCTTGAATTTCTCATTGCTTTGCAACCCGGCCCCATCGATCTGAGGGAAATAATTTCTTCTAAATTATTCCTTAACCACAATCAAGCACTTGCAAAATAATTGAAAGAGGTATTGATGTCTACTTTATTGCGGGATTCTTTAATTCCATTTTTTTCTTTTTTTTAAAATGTGTATTTGAAATAATTCCAAAACAGCTCTTCTACATTTTTTAAATTCAATGATGCAATTCCAACATCTGGTTGTGTTTTCCAGTTGGAACAGGCTGTGGTGAAGGAGATGGCGTGGTTCAAAGACACCGCACACAATCTCGAAAAGCTTAAAACAATTAACCTGGACCCAAAGATCATAGCAGAACAACTCAACGAACAGAAGGTCGGAACAACGTGCAACTCTTCAGATAAATGCATTTGGTTATACTGAGTATGCAGAGAATGTTTAAGAATTGTATTTAAAATAAAACAAAATATGTCATTTGATTTAGATTTTAGCAGTAGAAATCCTTCAGCACAAATTCAACATTGAGAAGATGGTCAAGATCGCTGAAATCTTGATGACTTACAGTGACGAAGGAGCAGCTGGAGATCTTCAGGTAAAACCGCGACTTCATTTCATGATGATATATATATATATATATACTATTATTGTTATTTTCTTTTACATGGATGACTAAATACATGACTGTTTCAATAGAAAATGTACATAAACATCATTCAATCTCCATTCAGACGCCCCTGGAAGCCTTACAGGAACACTGCAACACCACCTCAGCCACCAACGCCCATGTGGTCCTGCAGCTGGAGCATGCCCAGTCGCTTCTGGCCCAGTTCGGCGAGGGCCTGGCCGAGGTGTCGCCTTGGCTGGATGAAACTCAGGAGCTTATTGGCCAGCTCTCCCTGAGCACAATTAGCTATGAAGCATTCCGGGAACAACAGGACCTCTTACAGGTAGAAGAGATCTGAGCATTTGAATAGTCCTGGTCCACAAAGAAGTCCTTTTATGCTTCGGATGCCAACAGCTTTCGTTGGTCAAATGAGCTGATTTGCCAAAGCCCAATTCATTGCTGTAATCTACTTAATAACAGGGTATCGGTTACCCTGATGTACAATAATTGCAGTTTTGCTCTGTGATTGAAAATGAGGCCGAATGTGTTTTCTCCTCATTTTCTTCCTATTTTAGAGATTCGTTTAAATCAGTTTATTCTATGTGCAAATAAAAATAAGCTTGCTGAACTGTTATCAAACCTTTTTCTCTTGCTTTGCAAAGGGTCTCAGAGAGTCGATAGCAGAACACCGACCTCTGATTGCGCGCCTGTGTGTCCTAGCCAAACGCTTGTCAGAACTGAACCCCATTGAGGGTGAGCAGTTCTCTCTGAAGGCGACAGCGGCCGAGGAGCAACACAATGCCATCAGAGAACGCGTCCGAGAAACCGCCGGTCTCCTCGAGGAGTCCTTACCCCGATTCACACAAGTAAGAAGGCTTTTTGTCTGACACTTTGTGAGTTTTTCACAAGATCGCGACTTCATGTCTGCTTTCAATCGTGTAGCTGAATGAGAGGATGACCCTTATCAGAGAGAATCTCGACCGTCTGCGCAGTCGCATCCAGACACCCACCTCTCTGCAAGGTCTCACACCAAGGATCCAGGAACAGCTCCGAGATAACAAGCAAACCCTTACTGAGCTGTCCAAGCTGGAGCTGGGTCTCAACAGTGTCAAAGGCCAGGCAGGCGAACTGCTGGCAAACACTCAGGCAGCAGGAGACAATTCAATTGGCACAAGTAACTCTCTTCTCAGACACTACAATCCCGGAGTGCTTTATTGCTGTGCAAAGAGTAACACCTTTGCGGTATCTGTGCTTTTTAGCAATTCAGGGTCAAGTATCCAGCTTGTCCCAGATGTGGGATGAGACTTATAAGCAGGCTCAGGAAAGGGAGAGCTGGTTGCTGAAGCTTCTGGATCTCGCCTTGAAGTATTGGAGCGACATCAGCGAAATGATGAGTGCCCTTAACGATACGCAGCAGGCCATTTTGGATCTCAACGCCTCTCTAACAGACTCTGAAACAATCAGGCAAAGCCTTGGAAGCGTGCAGGTCTGTCGTGAAACCATTTAAACGATAAAAACTTCACAGTTAGAAAATATAAGGTAACAATTTTCTCAACTTTTAGGTGCTTAGGGAGGATATAGACAGCTTGCAAGGAGACCTGGACACTCTTGGTGTTCTTGGAATGGACCTGATGGTAGCGTGTGGCGATACAGAGAAACCAGACATCACAAAGAACATGGATGAAGTAAGAAGATTTTATTCAGTAGAATCCTTTCCTAACCCTGTTTCAGAGTCAAATGAAACCTTTTATTTATTTTGTCTTAAAGCTTTACTGCACATGGAACAATTTAAGCAAACTTTGGACCGACTCTCACAAGAAGCTAGAGGACTCCTTGCAGATGGCGCTTCATTATCAAGATACAATGCAGGTCAGTGTTGGAATACAATACACAGAGCTTTTATGTCAAATAGCTTCTTCCATCTTTAAGTGCAGGTAAATAAACTTGTTTAAAGTTTTGAAGTAACATAAGTCAAAGACTTTATCACTAACAGGGCCTGTTTGAGTGGTTAAAGTCAGCGGAGTTAAGATGTACAGAGGAGTTTACAGTGGGAACTGACCTGGAAGCAGTCAAAGAGCAGCTATGCGATCTAAAGGTGAGTTCACACATGAACTAAGCATGAAATAACTGAATGTTCTTCCCACGTTTAACCTTTGTTATTTGCCCCAGGAATTTAAGCGAGAGCTGTACCAGAAGAAGATCGAGATGGAGAGCCTGAACCATCGCTTTGTGTGCCGGTTGTCTCCGGGCTCGGAGCGTCCAGGCTCATTCTCTCCGCTGTGCGACTTCAGACAGAGATGGGACAGTCTCGAGTCTGAGACAGTGAGCAGACAGGTGGGATCATTAATGGTGTGAGGGACACGTTCTTGGCACATTTTGAGCCTCTTAGCACCAAATGAACACTGTCTACATACTGTACAACAGTTTAAGTATTAATTCTCAGTGACCACCTTTTATAGCCACAGTATGCTTGTTTTTTAATGGCAACTTACAACTTGACATTCCATCACATCACAAAACACAAATCATCTGAAACAAATTTCCTGAACATGACAATGAATTCATTATATCCACCCAATAAAACACCCTGGGGATGGTAGGAGATATGCTAACAAATCTGCAGCAACTGCAAGATGCTAATTGTTCAGATGAATCAAAATCTCTAAAGAATGTTTCTGACATCTTGCTGAACAACGTGTACCATGAGCCCCTAAGGCTTTCACGAGGTCCAACCACGTGCTAGCAAGTTGTAACTAGTGAGATACTTTGTGAATGTATGTTTGGTTTAATGTCACAATTATCAATGATTGTGTGAACATTTTCTGTCCATGTTATGTTTTCAGCATCAGTTAGAGTGTGCTCTGCTGGGTCTGGGCCAGTTTCAAAACACGCTGGACGAGCTGCACACATGGCTTTCCAGAACCGCCGAGCAACTGCATGGCAACCAGCCAATCAGCATGGACCTTCAGACCTGTGAAATAGAGCTGGCTAAGCATAAAGTCTGTGATAGACTTTTGAATTAAAAAGAAAACATTTTAAGATCAAGTTTCTCATCTCTTTTGGCCTTCTTTTTGTTTTGTCCTCAAAGGTGTTGCGTAATGATGTCATGTCTCACGTTCGCACCATTGAGTCTCTCAACCAGGCTGGCAGGAAGCTGCTGGAGGCCGGGTCTGGGGACAACACGCACGGTCTGCAGTCTCAATTGGAGGAAGTGAATGAAAGTTGGGAGTTTGTCCGCTGTGAGACTGAGCGCAGGCAGCTGGAACTAGAAAACAGACTGAGTCAGGTAACGATAGTCTGATTCCCTCTGGTGGCCATTGTTGGTAATGCAACATTGAATAAAAAATATATATATTTTTTTAAACACTCCCATAAAGGATCTGTTGAGTATTTTAAATGAAAAAATTTGGGGAAAAGTGCTGATGAGCTGAATGGCACTATTGAACCAACATTCTGAATTTGTTTTTTTTTTTATTTATATATATAATTTTCACTTCATGAATGGAACTACGATCACAAACAATCACAAGTTTGTTGACATAAACTAATTTACTTGTTTTCTCCTTTAAAGTATATCCTGTTTTATTACAGGTGCAAGATGTTACCATGGAGATCCAGGATCTCATACAGTGGCTGGAAAACACAGACCTGATACTGTCCTCTTCTAAAACCACCTGGGGCATGCCAGACTCTGCAAGTGAAAGGCTTAATGCGCATTTGGTAATGCTCATTACAGTATTTATAAATGCAGGGGGACGGTTGCTGTCAATGCAGAGATTTTTTTCTTGAATTTTTAAAATTGTTTTCTCTCCAACAGGAGTTGTGTAATGAGATGGAGTCAAAAGTTCAAGCCTACACAAATGTGAGGAATGCCATTCACGGGATGCTGGAGCGAGGGGACCTTGTGCGGGGGTCAAACACCGAGCACAGCTTATCGATACTCGAACAAAAGTGGACATCTGTTTACAACAAAGTCCAGGAGCGGAAAGTAATTAATCCAATTAAATGTCGTGTCCAGGAAAATTATTTCTTAAAGCTGTTTTGTCAGGCATACTGGTTGGCTTGATTACGCTTTCATTGAAGAGCAATTCTTTGCACGCAGGCTAAGCTTACGGAGGGACTGAGTCTGGCAAAGGAGTTTCACAGCAGCGTCCAAGAACTGCTAAAAAAGATGAGCGAGTGTGAAGAGTCTATTAAGGATCTGCCTGTTCCAAGTTTCATTCTGGACACAATTTCCACACAGCTTCAAGAGCATAAGGTCACTTTATCAAATACGTCATGCTTAGGTTTTTGTTTTTCTTTTCAAGGATGTGTGTTTGGATTAAAAGCGTGTGCTTTGCGGGGACAGATCCTGCTGGATGAGGTCAACGGCTACAGCGAGAAGAAGACGTCGGTGGAGAATACAGGATGCAGGCTAACGGAGCTGAGCAGGAAGGAAGACTGCGATGTCATCCATAATTTGATGCTGACGGTTCAGGATCGACACAAGAAGCTCCTGCAGCGAACGTCAGAGAGAGGGAGGACGCTGGAGGACGTTAAGAAACACAGCAAGCAGGTAATGGAAGATATGAAAACGACACAAACACATGAAAAAAATAAAAAATAGACACTTAGAAAAAGACTGGCACGCATTCTTCCCTTTTTTCTGTTATTTTCAGTTTACTGAATCTTGGCGCCTCCTTGTGGACTGGATGACCGAGGTCGAACAAACGTTGGACACACATAAGGAGATTGGAGCGTCCCATGAGGAGATAAAGCAGCAACTCGTAGAGCAGAAGGTATGAGGTTCACTCTGTGAGCTGCTAGTAAAAATGGGTAACAAATAAATATAAAACGGGAACTAAACAATTTCATTTAAAGCAAAAAACAACTATTGTTCCTACTGTAAATAAAATTACATATTGAATAACTTCAGGAAGCACATGATTCGGTAATAAATCTCACAAGAAAATAGTAAACACAAGTAGGCCTGTCGCAATAAGTAATAAATCAATTAATCGCATGATAAATTAAAACAAACTCAATCATTTCCATTTGCGTGATTTATTGTTTTTCTCTTTTCTCTCTCTCTTTCCACCAAAAGCTGAATGACAGAAGTGGTATTGCTTGTTAACAACTTGGCAAACTGTGTAAAAAGTGTTATAAATGAGCTCAGTTTGCCATCTTTCAGCCAGCTGACCAGATGTACACAGCAACAGCTGGGGGAGGGGCGGTGTTGTGTACTCTTAGAGCCATACAGCTGAAGAAAGTTCTCTGACATCTCATGAAAACTAATTTAAATAGGCTCAATGGAATTATCATTTTCTTAATCTACCATGACCAGTTCACGTCTAAATCCGAAGAAAATAAAATGGTTGTAGTTTAAAAAAATACTTCACGTGAACATTTTGGATCACTGCTTTTCTTTTCCATTGATACACAGGAGTTTCAGAAACTGCTGAGGTCAAAAAGGCCCATATACGATGCCACGTTGAAGAGCGGCCGCGGCCTCCACGAAAAAGCACAAAGCGGCCATGACAGGCAGCATCTGGAAAACCTGCTGGCTGAACTCAGGGACACATGGGACACCATTGGCGGCAAGTCTATCGAGAGGTATTAAAACTGAAACCGGACGGCATCATACTTCTACCTGCTGATACGTCTAGTAAAAAAGTAAAAAAGAAAAACACTTATTGTGATTTCTGTCTTTAAGACAACATAAACTAGAGGAAGCCCTGCTGTTCTCGGGAAGATTCACTGATGCTCTGCACGCGCTCAGTGACTGGTTGTACAGAGCAGAGCCCCATCTGGCTGAGGATGTTCCTGTTGGTGGAGATAAAGACATGGTCACCAATGTCATAGACAAACATAAGGTACTTATTACTTCTGCTAAAAAAAAAATGAAGATTTTCTTTTTTCTTAGAATATTCAAGTCAGCCTACAATTTAAATACAAGTTGGAAATCAATTGCATTTCCATATTTGGTATCATTCCTGCAACACAACTCTTAAAGGTCTTGCTTAGTCACAGATCTCATGCATTAATTGATGCCACCTGATCTACACCAATTTGGTCTTCTGGGGAATCAAGTCAGAAGTTGTTTCTTTCTACCTGTCAGGCCTTCCAGAAGGAGTTGGGAAAAAGAGCCGGCTGCATACGGACCCTGAAGCGCTCCGTGAGAGACCTGACCCGGAGCAGCACCGCAGACGCTCACTGGCTCCAGGAGCAGATGGAGGAGCTGGAGGGCCGCTGGGACGCCGTGTGCAGACTGTCAGTGAGCAAACAGGACAGGCTGGAGGCGGCTCTGCAGCAGGTACAAACTGCTTTGGTTTCGCTCTGCTTGGTACCAAGTCAGATTCACTCTCGTATTGGGATTTCTGACATGCGAAAAACGAACTAAGAAACAATATTTGGAAGTGAAGGTTTATAAAAAAGAAATCCCTTCACCTTTTTCGCATTTTGCAGCACTAAAAGCAACAACTTTGGTAGGTTTTGTTGGAACTTTATGCCTTTCAGCAACACAAAAGGCAAAATGTAAAATAAATAAGTAAATAAAAATCTTAAAAACTTGGCAAACATTTGTATTAGCTCCTTTAACTTTGATGCCTTTAATTAAAGGCCAGTTCAGAACTGAGATTAACAGCGTTGATACGGTTAATATAATAGAAGTTGGGATTCCATTATAGTGATGGAGTAGCCATTGTTCATAGTAGCTCTTGTTACCATATTATTGAGCATATTACTGTGTCTGAATGGCCATGTCAAAGTTCAAACCTTGACATGAATTAGAATTTGTAACAAGACTTGAAGGAAAATGACCAATTATTTCATTCATGGCGAATGAAGCTGGAAGTGACACAACTCAAATGTATTGTCTGAGTCATTAGAAATGTTAGCCACAAATAAATTCTTGTTATTTATATATGTATATATAAAAAATTAAAATATGTTTAATTTTTTTACTTCACAATTATCCACATTGTGTTAATGTGCCACATGGTATCAAAGTAAAACACCCTGGTGCTTGTTGTTGTAACAAAAAGCAGATAACAAAGACGCGGTACTAAACGTGTCTCATTATTGCTAATCACTCTTATGATTAGCAATAACTGTGCCTGAGGATTTCTGTATGAAAATCTGACTTCACTGAATGTGTGTTTTCCTTTTGTCTCCAAAGGCTGAGAAGTTTGATGGTCTTGTTCACTCTTTCATGGAGAGGCTCACAGAAGCAGAGAGGATCCTGAAATACGGGGTCATACCAGAGGAGGAGAATGGTTTGCTTGCCTTCCAGAAGCAACACGAGGTCAGTGTAACAAGATATCGTAGCCTTCCCAGGAGAAAACATTTCTTTTCCCATCTCATTTGCTCCAGAGAGTCGGCTGCTGAATACGCAATTGTTGATAAGCTCAAGGACAGAGAAGCCAGGTGGCGTATGAACATCAGAGCGGACTTTTTTCTCCACATTAGTCTTTTTGTCATGCGTGAGAATAGCTAATAGCAGCTTGTTTTAGACATTTCAGCATAAAAGCTTTTGGTGTTGGAAAAAACTAGTGAAATTAATCAGTTAATTTTTCCCTCATAGGAGTCGCTACGTATCTTGCACGCTCAAGCGGTGGAACTGGAGAACATCCAGAATTTGGGTGAGGAGATTCTGGCCTCTTGTCACCCAGACTCCATAATAACCCTCAAATCTTGGATCAGTGTCACTAAGACTCGCTATGAGGAGGTGAGTGTCTTCATGCCACAATAAAAACTACAGATCCACTGATCAGAAATTTGCATTCAAATTCCAATCTGTTTTGTTAATCTTTGACGTCAGGATACAGATTTCTCTTAGAGAGCTATAATCAGAGGACATAAGAAATACGTAGAATTGACTTTTTTATCCCTTCTGCCATTAGCAGTCATTATAATTATTTATATTCCAAAACAGATGTTGAAAGCTTGAAAACATAAGACAGAACAACCTTCTGTTATTCATCCAGCGTTTCTGTTATCCACTGAAAAGCTCTTTCTCAACCTGAATGACTCAATGATTAGTTAGAATCTTCTTATAAATAGCTCCCAAATTTTATACTTCAGTTTTGAACACCCAGATTTACTTAAAATAGCTAACCTGAATGTTCTTCTCTCAGTAACAGCATCCACACCCATGAGTGTCGTTAGCCTGATCTAAAAGCAGTTGCTTGGTCGGTCGGTAGGACCGATCAAGCTGAAAAACCTTTCCAGTCACCAAACAATTTCTCACAATGCTTCTCTATTGGATACACTTTAACTGACATTGAAATCCAAGTTGCTGTCAACTGTGTCACAGCTTGAGCGTTGCCGAATTGGAATTCAGCTCCGTACAAAACAGCATGTTTGCGATTGGTGTGACGTTGGATTACAGTATGCTCTGTTGAAAGAACATGTCAAATATGATGCTTACAGATATTGTATGCCAACCATTTTTCTTGATAAAGATTCCTTTAAATAAAAAGTATGAGTCAAAGGTGATCAGACTAAGCATGCTAGCTACCATCCTGTCCAAAGCTAATGCCTGACCACTCAGTTATTGATATCGGCATATCATTAATCAGATCAGATTCGGATTGGATAAAGGCAGCTGCAACAAGGACATAGCCACCACTGGGTGGGCAATAATCTTATTTTTGGCATTGAAACCTAACCAAGTTAGTACCAGTTGTATGACAGCAATAGGTTAATTGTTTTAAGACAATTATTTATCCAAAAAGCACTAACGGTAAAAGTAAGTTAACCTGTTTTCGGAGGCAGGTTCAGACATGGGCCCAGCAGCAAGGTCAGAAGATCCAGGCCAGCTTGGCAGCATTGGAAGAAGAGAAAGAAGAAGTTCAGAGACTTTTGGACTGGATCTCATCAGCGGAGGAGTCTCTCATCCTCAGAGAGGAAGAGCCTCTGTCTGAGACAACAGAGCAGAACCAAGAACTTATTGAGCAGCACATGGTACAACCCGTCTTTCCTCTGCACTCTGCCCAGCACGCAAACTTACTAGGTATAGGAATCACAACATACACGTGTCGCTATGTAACGAGATTTTCATTTGCTCTCAGCAGGTGTTCATGGGGGAACTGAAGAAAAAGTTCCCAGAGATTGAACATGCCACGAAGTCTTGCAAACACAAAAGCCTTCCTAAACATCGAGGTTCCCCCATCAAGCGGCCGTTTGCGAGTAAGAGAGCTCTAGAGATTACATGCAATCAGTGAACACACACAACCATCAAATGCAAATGCATGTATCATATGTTTTGTTGTACAGAGAGGAGAAGCACTATGAAGCTGCCGCCTGTCATACCGGTCCCCTTAGAGCACCTCGACCCTCAGACTCCGCAGCTCATTCAGCTGGTCAGGCAGTGGCAGAAACTTTGGCAAATGGCCGTGGCGAGACAGAATCGCTTGGAACAACACCAGCAGATGCTCAGAGAGGTCCTTGCTCTTTCTTTTAAAAACACGGATAAAAGATATTTGCTTGCTTGAGTACGAGGATAGCAGCTGTTTTCTTGCGAACAATTTGTGCAAAGGTCGCCGTGCTTTGTTTATCTCTGCAGATGGAGGAATTTGCCAACTTTGACTTCAATATCTGGCGAAAGCGTTACATTCAGTGGATTAGTCATCTGAAGTCCCGGATCCTAGACGTGTTCCGAAGCATCGACCGGGACCAGGACGGGCGGATCAGCCAGAAGGAGTTCACTGATTATGTCCTTGCCTCCAGTAAAATTCTCATGCCTGTTTATTTTTTCTTTTTTTTCTTTAAATCTTCCTCAACCTCCAATTGGTGACTTCTGCAATGATTCTTAAAGGTGCACGTCTTTTTGTGTCCTACGTCTTAACTGTAGAATTTCCGACCAACTCTCTAGAGATGAACGCAGTGGCAAACATTTTCGACTTAAACAACGACGGTTTCATTGACTACTATGAGTTTGTGAGCGCGCTCCATCCTAGCAGAGACCCCTACAGGAAAACACTGGATGCAGATCAAATTAATGAAGAGGTAAACGCAGAAGCATTATAGCTTCAATGTGAAGCTGGCTATTTGTTGTTACTAACATGGGTTTTCTTTTTCCCTCCATAGGTGAGTCGCCAGGTATCACAGTGTAACTGCCCCAAGAGATTCCAGGTGGAACAAATAAGTGCCAACAGATACAGGGTGAGACCTTTTTGTTGACGCTCAGTAATTGATTGATATGGTCTGTTTGACCAATCAAAGCTTTTTTAACACAATTTCCAAAAGACACTGCTCAAGAGAAAGTTAATTAAACACATAAAAATCCTAATAAAAATACAATAAATAATAATTTCGTTGTAAATGAAAAAAAAAAAAAAGATTTTTCCAAAGCAGTGTAAGCTTTTAAAACGACTAGGTTGTATTATCTGCCCTACTTTTATCTGCCATGCTTTCGCTTGTGTCACTTTATGAATTGTTATGTGCTATATGCTCCCTGTGTGTTTTGCTGCAGTTTGGAGATTCCCAGCAGCTGCGGATGGTCCGGATCCTGCGGAGCACGTTGATGGTTCGGGTCGGAGGAGGCTGGACGGCGCTCGACGAGTTCCTGGTTAAGAATGACCCGTGCAGAGGTCTGCCTGACTTATACATAGAGATGAAAAAGAGGAAACAAAACAAAATACTAAATCCATCTAATGATGACAGAACTTATGCAGAAATGTCTTTTTAATGTTTAGAAATTATAGTTAGAAATGTGCTGCCTTGGATTTTCTTAATAACTTCTGTTATCAATTCATGCACTACTTACTATTTTAACTAACAATAAGCTAGATTAATCTCAGTCATACTGACTATAATACACCACTGCTATGTCCCAAATATTTTATTATGACAAGCAAATAAATTATGTGATCCTAAATAGCTCATATGAAGTCATTTTGAACACTGAAACAATTTTAATGGGAGTTATGAATACAAAGTAATGGAGGTTACAGAATTTAGTGAAATTCTCCTTTTCTCTCATCAACAGTCAAAGGTCGAACCAACCTGAAGATCAAAGAGAAGTACTTGTCACCGACAGGAAGCACCACCAAGGGTCTGACTGTGAGCCGGTCCAACTCCAGCCTCAGCCTCTACAGCAGTGCCTCTGCCCCCACCAGCCCCATGACGCGCAAGGCAAGCTTCCAGTCCGACCCATGCGGTTCTGTACTCAATGACAACAAAAAAACAAAACAAATAGACAAAAAAAAAAACATTGCAGCTTCTACTGGCTGTTTCTAGATCAGCGCTGGACAATAAATGTGTAACAACATATTAATAGATAGACTCTGGATCAATATCAATAGATAGTACATCTGGCAGAGTATTCAATACATAGAATATTCACTGAACTCCAATCCAGAGCCACACAGCATTCTGGGAGATGTAGTCAGCGAAAAGGCTTTAGCTGCTCAATGTCAATGTAGAAACGTTGCCTGTATCTCAAAATAAAAATAATTTTTTTGTGTGTGTTTTCCTGTAAAACAGTTTAAATAAAAAACTTTTCCTGACTACTACAATTACTGCCACAGCTCTGCTAACTTGTTTATCATTTCTGGCCTTCAGGCATTACTCCGCCGGAGTTTCTCAGGTGACCGGTGTATCCGTCCTCGGAGCTCTATAGCAGCTCTGGGGTCTGAGCTGCAGTTTGTCGCAGCGGGGGAAGACAACTCCCCCTCACCCTCAGGTTAGGAAATCAGATTTTCTTTTTTTTTGTGCTTCTTCTGGAGTTTCTCCGTTCTCTTTTGTAACATAACAGGGTGAGGTAACTCTCTCTGCCTTTCGTTTTCAGATGAAGCTGAGAGATTACCCACATGACAACCTCTTGCTCCTGCCGCAGCACTCCACCAAAGCAAAGCTTAGCGGAGCATCGAATCGCCGTCTTAAGCAAAACAACAAAACAAAATGCCATCTTGAAAAGGTGATCCTGAAAAGTGATGATGGACATTGACTGCGACTGTACGGGATCTGCATGAAGACGGTGCAGATAACGGAGGGGAGTCCATCCAGGGACAAGCGAAAACCTTTTTCCCCACTTTGCCATTTTATACATTAACCCGATTACGTAGACAGTAGAAAGTTCTGCATGAGCAATAACTGCATGGTAGCCAGATACTTCCTCTTTTCAGAGCTGCTTTTGTTCAGTTTCACTCTTTCTTGCTTGTGAATGTAAGCTTCGGCACACAGTACCTGATCATCGCAGCGATTTGCCAAACCGACAAAATGAGTGAAACTATGGAGATCAACGTGGGAAGCCTGTTTTGCTGTGGGATCCTCTTGAGTGTCCAAAAAAGATCATTATTAAACGTAAACATACCAAAATCACTGCGTCACTGCAAAGCTGTGAAAAATGAATTGGCCCTGACAGACTTCTGATTTTCATTGTCACGTTAGAATATTTCAGAGCATTGAACTCATCGCAGATCATCAGATTTACTAAATCAGACCAATCAGACAAAATACAGTTAAAATGGGGGTTTCTTTTATTAGGGGAAAAAGCTACTGAAATCAACTTGGTCTTGTATGAAAAAAAGTAATTATACACTAATTACTATCTGTGCCACCCTGTAAAACAACAACAAGTATGCAAGAACCAGTGAGGAGTCTTTTTTATATTATTGTGAATGGATTTTTGCCCACTCTTTTGAATAATGGCTGTCGCTGTGATTCCAACATACGGAAGTCTTTGGCTGCCAGAACTCTGAAAAATACGCAGGAGCGGTATCTCGTTAAAACGTTCTCGTTAAGACACAAAATAAACTTATTAAAAAAAAGAAGGTTTCTTGTTGTGAGAAGATGCAAAATTATGTTCATTTGTCATGTTATAATTAGGTCCCATCTACATCTCTGTCTTCTAAGTGTGTCTTTCGGAAATACCCTGCGATGTGTTGCCGTTTCACCGTTATGACCTTTCTTGTTTAAATGAAAACCTATTTTGGTTTTATTGCAATATAACTAGATAAAATCAGAATCTCACTATAACAAGATATAAAAGTCATCATGATGAGAAAGTTTGTCATTTTAAAAAACATTGTGTCTTGTCATAACCAGAAAGTTTATCGTTTTAACGAGAAATAAAACTCGATTTAGCAAATCTTATATCTCAAATTTTATATCTCGTTGCAACAAGAACTTTTCTCGCTATATTGACTTTTATATTTTATAGTGAGAAAGTTTCACGTTTTAGCAGTATACTGCTGCAGTTAAATGTTTCCCTACCAAACTTTAGAAATGACTGTGATTGGTTTTATTTAAGTGAGCTACTGATTCTGACAGCAATGACTAGTGAAAATGATTCAATAAGATGGGGTTGATTACTTTTTCCACATACGGCCAACTACATTTGGGTAGCTTTTTACTCTTTGTACATGAAATTGTCCTTTGGAAGCGGAACTTTGTGTTTATTCAATCTATATGTGTCTGAGATCTGAATTTGCTTGATGTGAAACATTTCAAAAAAGCAAAAAAAAAAAAAATCAGTATGGGGAAAACACTTACTCACAGCGCTCAATGTGACAGCCCCATCAGGCTGTCCTTAAGTTTTGTAATAATTTTCATAATACAAGGCTTGTTGGCAGGGCCACGTTGTGATTTTGTCTTCTACTTTTTCACATGTCTTCCAACGTTTTTACATTTTGTGTTTTATACAGTGGAGATAGCGTGACAAGCAGTGCACTGAAACAGAGCGGGCCGCCGTTGATCCGTAGAGATTACTTTCTCAGGAATGGTTCTGCCTGTGGGTGGAAGTGTTTCTTTTTAACATTACTGTGAACATTTAAAGCTACTGCTTTCTTAATAACGCTGAATGCTTTTCTAGAAAAGTTTGTTTTAGCACATTGTTTGTATGAATATGCACTTTTCTGTGTCTGTCTGCTGTATATATATATGTATATATATATATATGTTGTTTTTTTTTCTTTTTCAAAGCAAATTTGGCATTTGGTATTAAGATGAAGAAATGAAGATGTTTTACAGCTATGTTTGACGAGAAGTGGACAGAAACAGACTGTAGACCATTTCCTTTTGTAAAAGTACAGTTTGTTTGTTTTTTTAAAGCAAAAATAATAGTTTAAATATTTCATTTGACTTGTCTAACCTAATGTCCATTTAGAAATACTCACCCCAGCTCTCTGTTGTAGGAAACATGTAACAAACTCTCTTCAAGATCACTAATAATCCCGGGAGAAGACAGGTGTGTGTTGTTTGGGTAGAGATGGTGAATTACGTGATGTGCTGTGCCTGTTTTATACTCTAACCTTCCATTGGAGGCCAATTACTACTTCAATGTGTTATCAACGACGGATCTGCTTTATTTGTAAGGGTTGCTTTCTACTTAATCTAGCTGAGATTTGCAACAGTTGCTCCTTTTACTTCTAGTCTATGCAGTTGTCCATAAAAAAAAAAAAAAGAAAATCCTTTTTAAGGTTTAAACGTTTTTACATGATGATCATGTCTGGACTTCAGAATACTCTGTTCGGTACAAAAACAAAAAGCCAGCTTCCTGTCCTGTTGCTATGCACCCAAATCTTCCTGTACTGTAACTGTTTCCACATCCAGCACCCAGTCGGGCTACACATTTAGCGACTACTTGTAGATGATACTCTAATCATTTTACATCCACTTGTACAGAAACGTGTTTTTGTAATAAAATCTAAAGTTTTTGTGACAGCTTTTAATATCATGTCGTGTTATTTTTGTGAAACACTTCCTAATCGAGAATAAACCGAACAATGACAGCAAAATCATTTCTGCTCAGTCAGGATAGATTCTTTGAATTGGTCCCAAGGAAAATTGCCACAACCCATATTCAAGTATCTTCAGAGGGTTGTTGTTGATGGTGTGGACAGGAAGGCTCCAGTAGCAGTCAATCCTGCAACAAATCTGTAAAGGCTTCTGACTGAAGAATGTTGCTGTATGACAGTCTCTTGACTGACATGTCAACGACTCAATTTCCAGGCAGCAGAATGGACATGTAAAGTCTGTGTCAATTCACTCCACATCTTCCAAATGAGGTCAAGATCTGAACTTTGATTAAGCCATTCCAGGACTCTCCATTTATTAATGATCAGTATGTCCTTGGTGGATTCACTGGAATCCCACAACCATGACTGTAATGCGCTCTTCTTTTCAGCCAGTATGAGCTTCCTGTGAAGCTAAGACATGTCCAAACGTGACTACCTGTTGGTTTATTTGTTGATGCTCCTGTAATCAGACAAATCTTGACATGCAGCTTCAGCTCATTTGACTTTAACAAAAAAAAGGCACCTGCTAGAAAAGAAACATTGACTTCTGGAAAGAAAAAGAATAGCAGTCCTGCTGAGAGGTGATTCCAGATTTAGAAATAACAGATAGGTTATTGGTGACAATTTGTCCCTCTTTCTATCGCCTCACTGCATTCTCAATCTACCATTGAAATCTGCAATTAAATATGCATAAAATAAACAACTAATGAGCTCCCAACAACTTAAAAGTACAGAAATTAAACTATGTTTTTACCGTTACTGGTAGTATTTAAATATGGAGCTGAAAATGTAGCTAAATATGTTGGTGGATGTAATCTGAGTCCATTTCTACCGGTCACTCTTGCAGCGTTTGAAAGTTATGGGATTATTTCATCCCGTCGAAAGTGTAAACATTGATATTCTCAAGATCTGTTCGTTGAGAGACCAGTCATGCAGTTATGTAAAGAAAAAAAGTTCTTTGTTTTTAAAGAGACTCCACAGCTTTAGGCCTTTACCAGCAATTACATATTTACACTTAGATCTTAACACCAAAATATCCTACTTATTTCTTATTAAACACTTAGATACCTTAATATGCTCTCCACCACCATTGTACAGCAAAACAGAAGGATTGTGTCCTCCAACCCCAATGGTTTCTTTAAGTAGAGAAGGAGGCTGAAGGTCAAATGGGTTCCGTATCTTTTTCAGTGTTGAAAATCCCGATGGGAGCAATTTAATCTGCGAATTCCCAGCTCAAGCTGCCCTCCTGCTGATGTGTTAACCTTGCAGATGTACCCATACAGAACAAACAGTGCCAAAAAAACACCTACTTGTTTGTTTAAGCAGTTTGGAGAAAGAAGGCAGAGCATTGTAGTTCTGTATAAATATTCACTTTGACTCTCAGCCCACATTGAAATGCCTATACAGGTGCTAAGAGTCACACAAAACCTACTGGCCTATCTTTTTTTTTTTTTTTTAACCCAGATGCTGAACTAAAAGAAACAACTGGTCAAACTTTACTGAAACTGATAAGGTGGTAAAACAGGTGCTGTATAACAATTTTTATGCAAACTAGAGAACGAGTTTATTCACAGACAATAATAACATTAGCCTAGCACTCTGCTAAGTTAAAGGTGCAAGATAATGCAATACTAGATATGATGAACATATTATGACTACAGAACTGGTCTTAAAGTCAAAATAGACAGACTGATAAACTAAGTTTTTAACCATTTTTTTTAATCTTACTGTTATTCATTTTAGCTGTGCTAATCTATCCTGATATTACCTGTTTTGTAATAGAGGTTATTGGTAGCCTTAGCCTAATGTTAGCAACATTAACTCATTTGTAAGTGTCCAAGTAACCCAACATTCTATTTTGTTGGGTCAAATCAAATCAGTCGTAAGTCAGACTATGGTCAGGATAAATAACTTGACCCAATTTAGGTTATTTTTAACCCCTATAGTTTTTGAAGTGTAATTAAAACGTGTTTCTGGCATGAAGTGTAATTTCCTTCAGCAGTCATGGGTCAACTAAGAATTCAGTGGTTTTTCCATCAGGAAGGGGACATGGAGTACCAGCCAGCACAAAGGTGGGAGCAAGGGCACTGATCACATGAAATCCAGTGAAATTATGACTCCACAGGGGTCAATCATTTGAGGTTGAACAAATGCCAGAGTGACCCACTCAGAGGGCACGGAAAGCCGCTCAGAGTTGACTTCTGCTTGGCTGCCCACTCACACATCCCAAAGCTGAAGTAAAATCAAATCCATTCAGGAATCTAACAAGCCCTTTATTTTCCCTTTTGTTGATTTCGCTGATAATTCGAAGCGTAAACTCACTATTCCGCACACATGCTGTTTCCCATTTATTCCTCCCTCTGTTGGGAACAAACTTCATGAGCCTCCAGCCCAGCCTTCAGTGGTCACATGGCAGAGATTTAGACTAGCACAGTTCAACACCTACAACTCTGTGTGCATTCTTCACAGACAGCAACATCACAAGGACACAGCCGTGTTAAACATCGCAGCGGGGCAGGAGTTGTGTAACCTCACTAAGACTGACACTATATCTACATTCACTCAACCAGGTAGGAGCTGTCTATTTTGATTAATAATATTTTTTATTGCATTCCCTTATAGGTAGTGGTGAGCTAATTTAAAATGCAGATTGTTCTTTGAGATTTTTTTTTCTTAATGCAACCTATGAGCAATTTTAGAACTGCAGGGAATGTAAATTTATTTATCATGCAAGTTTGACTAAAGTGCTGTACAATCAAATTAAGCTAAAGCAAAGGAAGCAGAATAGAGAACCACGTATTGCTAAAACAACAAAACAGCACAATAAATACATTTATAACATGTGAGATAGAAACTATTTGAAAGAGAAAATAGATCAAAACTCTGTTTGGAAAAACTAGTTGTGCTGGGGTTTCATCCAGCTGATTGCCAGTTCAAGATTTTTTTTCCTGTTGAATTTATAAGTTCAGAGGCATTTTCACCAACATTGGTGAAGGTAAATTCCAACAAAACAACTCAAAAATGCAATATTTTTTGTACTTACTTGCATATTAAATTTTGACTTAAAATTCATCTTCTATAGCCAATTATTTATCTTTAACATGACAAAGTGCACAGATTTGCACCACACATTCCACTTTATCCATCTGGATGTGCATTCTTGGATCAAGTTATTGTTTTTGACAGTGTGAGTTGATAATGGAAACTTTGGCTCGATTTTACAAGAGCATCATAACATTTTGCAGTATTTTTCTGCAGTCTTTTCAGTCCAAATATACATCAAGCTGTGTTTAAAGTGGTATTGCCAAGAAAAGGTGACACACCTTTGACTTTATTTGTGGCAGAAAAGAGATGCGGAGGACTGGGCGTTGTGGGGGAGGCATTCTCAGGAACGTTTCTGTTTAAGGTGAATTTCGAAGGAAATCCAAACTAGATTTTCATGTTAGGTCATTTTAGTGGAGTAACTCCACCGACTTTAATCCTTATTGTGAGACTCAGGTACAGACTTTTTGGTTCGAAGGAACAGCTGATACACAGACGTCATCATTTTTATTTTTTTAAAGGAACAAGAAGTACTAGAAATTTTGAAGTTTGGCTTTCTGTCTCGCTAGAATTGTTTTTAAAAGCGGGCATAGTCAGACGAGTAAACCATGGGATAGTAGGAAGGGAGGAGCTTCTTACGTCACTGCCTTTCCTCCTATCATAGAGCTCCATGCTACAAACGGTTGCCTGCTTTTGAAACCGGTCTCTAACAGAGAGATGACGCAAGCGTCATTGCGGCAGAGCACATGCGCGCGCCGTTAGCCACGCCTCCTCCGGCAGTCAAGTGCATCAGAGACACGGAAGCTGAGTGTACGCTTTTCTGAGTCCGAGTGTGTGTTGGGGTGCGAAGGCGAGCGGGAGGGGGGGCGCGCACACACACACATGCGGGTAACAAATGTAAGAAAAAACAGTGACTCTAGTGGAGCGAAGATTTTTAGGAGGAGAGAGAGTTGTGATAGGAGCTGTTACTCATGTTCTGAACGAGGTAAGGGAATGGGTTTCACTTCCTATTAATTACATATACCTGACGGAACAAAGAGCTGAAGGTTATTGGATTGTTGCAGTATTTTAACTAAAGCGTGACGCTTCTGACTCCATCTGGCCCATTCACTGTCCAAAGGGACGACAATGTATAAAGATTGTAATTTTAGAATAAATATTCCAATCCAAAAGTCCAGGAAGTATAGCCTGCTTCCAGTGATATATATAGTGTTGTGTAATATCATTATCTTGACTGATCTAATCTTTCAAAGTTTAGCGTAACTGTTTTCTTTTACCACATTTTTTATTCTGTTTACTTACATACAGTAAACCTCTCTTGATAACATATTGCTTTTAAAGCCACAGAACTACAATTTTCAGTCTTTCAATGATTTTTCTGAAAAATTTGCTGTTTTTGTGTTTATTATTGACACAAGAAAGTAACATACCTTGAATGACATGCCACTGCCCTCTATTGTGTGTGTTTGTGTCCCCAACGCTTGGTGCTCTTTATGGGAGCACACTGTGTCAGTGTGTGAAAGGTCACACATCCATAGTTAGAAAGCAAATGCCGTAGTGATGGAAGAAGAGGTAGGGAAGGACATTCAGAAGGTCAATTACGCATATTCTGAAGAGCATGCACTTTCATGCTAACATTTCATTACTTTTGGACTGAGTCGGGAATAGGGGAAGGGAACTGGTTTCAAATTTCAATCTAAAACTTATTTTAAAATCCTGTTAAATTGTTTATGCAAATATTATTCTGTTTTTTTTGGCTACTACTGCATTGTAGTAACCTGTATCAAACCACAAGGTGGCAGTAATTGACCAAGTAGTTGGACAGCTGCCAAAATGCCTTTTAATAAAATGAAGAATCTTACAACACGTTACCCCAGTTACGTTTTGTAGATTTAATAACAATGGATTCTAACTTAGCCCTGTCCATCTTTTTCTACCATACTTTTTCCTTCCACTCAACTTTCTGCTAATATTTTTAGTTGAATCACTCTCCGCACAACCTTTGCCAAAAAACAACCAACCAGATCCTACAATAAAACAAGGTGGTGGCAGCATCACACTACAAAAACAGTGGTGTTTGTCAAGGTGGATTAGATTATGAATAGACTAAAACACAAGTCAGTTCTAATACCAGTCAAATTATCACTAGCATGGCAATTTGTTTCTTTTACCATTGCAGTGAGTCCAAGTAGACACACATCCAAATCACCAAAAGATTGACTTCAACAGAAGAAGAGTAAAGGTTTGGAACGGCTTAGTCAGAGTTCAGGGCTAAATCTGGTTTTAGAGAACATTAGCAAGGTAGGAAGGGTAAATATTCCTGTTGAGGTGTGGCATCCTGATAGATTGCCGCAAAACACCACTGAATGCAAAGTTGCTTTGACAATTTATTAGTTTAAGGTTATGCACACTTGTCCAAACATCTTTTTATTATTATTTTTCCTCTGCCATTTTTTTCCAATTGAATTGCTCAAGACAAATGTTACATTAAAGTGGAAAAAGTTTGTGAATTATTTTATATATCAAAGTTACTTGATTAATGGCACTATGTGGCTGGAAATTCGGAGTAAAAATGAGCATAAGCATGTTTTCCATGCATTTTTCTTCAATGACTTGCATGCATGTTACTCAGAGGCTGCATAAAGAAATTGATTCTTGATATTAGAAAATCTGTTCAGGAGACACTTTCATTCAAGAGACCCAGTTTTGGACTTCTTATTTGCTTTCTTATTTATCACCCTATTAATAATTGATTGCTGGAACTCAATAGCTCTTACGCATACAAAATATGCAAGTTAATGGGTTAAGCATTTGTTTTAATGTGATAAATTCTCACTGTAAATTGAGAGGTTTCCGTTTCAAAAATGCAGAATTTGAAATTTTGAAAAGTCCCATTCTTAAACAGAATTCCTTCAACTTTCATAAACAAAATCTTCTTGTTTTCTTTCAGGTTGCACTCATCTTTATTGCTCAGTCCTGCCTTCGTCATGTCGCTGCTGACCCATGTGCTGGCATGCCTTTTCGGCATGGGCTCCTGGGTGGCCATCAACGGGATGTGGGTGGAGCTTCCCCTGATTGTCCAAGAGAAGGCCCCCGAGGGCTGGCTGCTGCCCTCCTACCTCACCGTCCTCATCCAGATGGCAAACGTAGGTCCTCTCTTCATCACTCTGATGCACCGCTTCCGGCCAGGCGTGCTGGACGAGCGGCCTGTCATCTACTCCATCGTGGGTTTGGGGATCGTGGCCACCTTCCTGCTCGCGTTCTTCTGGAGGCACACGGTGATGATAGCTGGCTTCCTGCGCAGCGTACCCCTGCTGGTTTTGAGCTTCCTGCTGTCTGTGGTGGACTGCACATCGTCCGTCACCTTCCTGCCTTTCATGATGCGTCTGCGTCCGGAGTATCTCACTACGTATTTTGCGGGCGAGGGCCTCAGCGGCCTGGTGCCCGCCGTGGTGGCGTTGATTCAGGGTGTGGGGGTAGCTCACTGTGAAAACACCACTTCAACCGCAAACTCGTCGGCTCCCAACTCCAGCTGGGTGAGCGGCGGCGGGCTTCAATCCGTCTACCAGCCGGCTAAATTCTCCGTCGAGGTTTTCTTCGTTTTTCTCAGCGCCATGATGGTTGTGTGCCTGGTAGCCTTCATCATGCTCAACCTTCACCCGGCCGTGGCTCGCGAGAGGAAGAGCGACCGATACTTTACTCCAGATCTGGAAACGGAGAAGAGGGATCCAGGCTTCTCTCTGCATGCGCAGACACCAGAGCAGAAGCCAATGATCAGCCCTAGAGAGGCCACCGGGAAAGAATCAAGGGGTTCGTTTGGAAAGGGGACATACAGCAACTTGGAAGTTGTGTTCATCTTTGTCGTCCTCGCATGGGTCAACGCTCTGACCAATGCGGTTTTGCCCTCCGTGCAGACGTACTCCTGTCTGCCTTATGGGAACAAAGCCTACCATCTGGCTGCCTCCATGGGCGCTGTTGCTAACCCTGTAGCCTGCTTCATTGCCATGTTTGCACCAGTGAGGTGAGAAAAACACACATTCAACATTCTCTGACAAGATATTTCCATATTTCTATCGTATGTGTGATGTTGTTTACTTTTTCAATTTAATTTCATTGTGAACTTTTTCCAGGTCTCTTATCTTTATGGGGTTCCTGACAGTTTTCGGGACTAGTTTTGGAGCCTACATCATGGCCATGGCAGCTATGAGTCCCTGTCCTCTACTGGTCCACTACGCCTCTGGAACCGTTGTCATTGTAAGACATGTTTTAAAGTCCTACATCTTTTTAACTGCTTAGTACCTTCCGCATGCAAACCACAGTTAACAAGCGGAGTATGAATTGGGGTGAATCTGGTTTCACCCCGATTCAGTTTGTAACGTGAGCGTTACAAACTGCTCAAGTTACAGCCACATGGTCAGTGCTCATCAGACCAAATCGCAGAGTACCCATAACAACCCGCCTACCGGTCTCAGAGGTTTGTAAGAGAGCATCAGTAAACAAACAACATCATGAAGACCAAAGAACATAGCAGATGCATAGTTCAAAGAAGGGTTAAGTTATAAAAACAAAACGACTGTAGTAAGAAAGCCATAAGAAGTTCTTCTTAAGGTTTGCCAAGAGCAAACCTTAAGAAGGTTTGCTCTTCTTAAGGTTTGCTCAACATGTTTCTTCAACACAAACATGTTGAAGAAGGTGCTCCACCCAGATAAGCAAAAACAAAAAAAAAAGGTAGTTTTAAGCAAACATGTACAACACTGAGGTGAAAAAATAACACTGTACATAAGCCTAAACAAACTGTAGACACTGTAAAACATGGTGGAGGTTACTTTTATTCAATAGAAGGAGAAGAAGAGAAGTATTATTATTATTTATTTTTTAGGAAAAAAATTAGGGAAATAAGTCAGATTGTTTTTCTCCAGTGATCCTAATCCTTTCCTGGACTTCTAAGAATTTCGGTTTTTCACAGTTTTGCCAAATTTTACACAAGCAAATTATTATTTATTTTTTTTAAAAGTAGGATTTCTTCTATTACTAAAGAATTTAATATGTATGTCAGCTCATCTATCCAAAATACTGCAAAGATCATGCTCATAGTAATTTCTCAGTATTCCTGTACTATTACTTTTTCCCTAGGATTGAACTTGACACTCTTTCTTAGATTCAAATAGATTCAAATAAATCCGATGTCTTGTTTTGTTTCATTTACTTTATGTTACAAAGTCACAGAGGATTGTGTGACATGAAAACAATCAAAAAGTAAAAGGAAGAGTTGACTCCAGGCTGCCTTGTATAGAAGAAGAGAAATGATAATGAATTCATGTGACCAAGATATTAAACCACATTTTGCACTTTTTCTTAATTCTACACTACAGAGAGCTGATGCAATTTCAGATTTGTTATTGACTTCCTCTCTGCCACAGGTGCTGGCCTGGATCCTGTTCGTCCTCTCCCTCTCTTACGTGAAGGTCATCATTGGGGTCACACTGAGAGACGAGGGGCACAGTGCCCTCGTGTGGTGCGGTGCCGTAGTGCAGCTGGGCTCCATGCTCGGCGCCGTGTCCATGTTTCCGCAGGTCAGCGTCTATGGACTTTTCACTTCCGGCGATCCCTGCAACACTAAGTGTCCGTTGTAGACGATAAACACGTCTGCGTTAAACACTGATGTACAACCTTTGGGGTAGATTGCACTTAATTTCGTAGCACTGAGCTCAGTTCACTCATGAGTTTTGACATATTCCAACTAGCTTTGGGAGAGCTTAGAGGTTACAGGTGACCTTTCCCACTCCTCTTTTTTATGTCTGTTGATTTATTTCTATTTATTGAAGTATGGAGTGAGCGTTACAAACCGCTCAAGTTACAGCCACATGGTTAGTGCTCATCAGACCAAAGAAGACCAAATCGCAGAGTATTTTTTAAACATGTTTGCAATTCCTCATCAATAGAAAGATCGTTTTACTTGAACTTTTAGTGTGATGTGAAAGTGTTGTCACTGCTTCTGTAAGAACATATGAAACTTTTAGCTTTAAAATGTGCCTTAATGCTAGGTGAAGAAAGAATCAAGCTGGTTATTTTGTGTAAAAAGTACAAAGTTGTTTGACTAAACCGATTTTATGTTACTGGGATGTAGATGCTGTTTGACTTTAAAAAGTAAAATCTGTTGACATATTACCAAAGAATAAGTCCTCTTTCTTTCCTCTCATTATACATGTCATGATCTTCATGGAAAGTGGTTTATCTTAAAAGCTCAAAAGTCACAGTTTGTCGCTGCCTTTATGAATTTGTATTCACATTCTGTCCTCACTTCCCGATCAGAATCGACTTCATTTTCCAATTTTCCTTGACTTTGAAAACCAAAGTCAAGGAATTCCTTTGACTTTGGTCAAATTTCTTGACCTAAGCATTTATTAGATATAGACAATAAATATAAACTTAAGCAAGAGTAAAGGAACAGTACATGAAGTTGAGCGGTGGAGACCTCCAAAGTTACCTCTGACCTCTTGGCTGCTTCTCCAGTGAATGATTTCCTTGCCTAACCTGTTCATTTAGGATATGGCCATATCTAAACCGATATGTTTTCTGTTTAGATATCTTTCCAGTTTCAAATAATGGATCAACCATGCTCTGTGATTAGTACAAAAGTTATATTCCACTTTTTGATGGGATTTTATATAGAATCTCAGTCTAACACATAATTCATATTTTTAACAAAACAAAGTTCCAGGGACGAGAGCACTTTTGCAAGGCACCGTAAAATACTATTTCCTTGTTAAATGCTTAGAAGCAACAATTAACCCAGATTTCAAAGTCTTATTTTTGACATGACAGAGTTAAAAAGTTGATGTTATACTTCTTCCAATTGGTCAAGAAATCAAACACAATCAAGTAAAAGACAGTTAAACAGTTTTCTAAAACAAAAGAAAACCTTGGTATTTTGTCTACCTGGAAGTGTTATAAACAACTGACATTTATCATGAAAGCCTGTTTATTAGTTTCCCTTATATGATGTGGCCACAAGGGGGCACAACAGGCAAGTAAATTTTTGTCTTTCTTTTTTCTTTCAAAGACTATTCTTGGTGTCATTCTCATTCGTTAACATCTCTAATAATGAAAGATTTCCATGTTTTTCTTGCAGTCAGCTTAAACTCACCGCGGTTTGCTGCCAATTGCAGTAAACTGACCAAAACCCTCCCTTCTAGGGTTATGGTTTTTAAATACATTTTTGATTATACTCGGTTCCTGGAGTGTTCAAACTTGAATGCTGGTGGAAAATGCCAACATTTTCCAACAACAGTCAGTGTTAAAAAAAAAAAAAAAAGCCACCTACTTTGAGTTGCTTTTGAACCATGACTGGATCATTCATCAGCATGTTTGTGTAATGATCGTTTCAACAATGGCACCTGGCAGAATGTGATGTCTGTTACTGGTTTTCCCAACTGTTGAATGTTGGTTATGTATTTACATTTTTAAGATGCGAAAACATCTTTCATTTATAAAATTTAGCTATCATAGAGCTAAATTTGTTTAAGCTTTTTGAAATACGTAGAGATTCACAGTGTTAGTATGAACAAAATCAGGAAAAGTTTAGATTGCATGGAGACTTTGGAAAGACAATGTGGATGCCTCATTTTACTTTTTTTGAAACCTGCACATCTCTAAATATACCAGCAGGGGTCACTGTGTGATTTATGTTAAGTTATATTCATCACCAAGCTCTGAGGCCAACTCAGCAATCCTGTTATGATTGAAGGCTAATGTGTAGCCGCAATTATTTGACTTGAGGTATAATAATAGCTACATTATTATTATCTCTTTTTTTCAAGATAATATAGAGATGATATATCTTGACCCATGACCCCTGATCACAAGTGTCACTCACAAATCAGGTTTAGATAATGAGTCTAAATTTATAATGTGCCCTTTAATCCTGCTTTTATTTGGGGGTTTTCCAAAGATTTGTAGAAACAGCTCAGCTTTATTTATAGCAATGGCGTGACGTGTTTCTCTGAGGTGTTAGCCTCGGTCACCAGAGCAGTGTGTGCATCATATCCTCTACACACTAATTCAGAAAGTATCTTACTCCGTTTACGTGTCTGCGTCTCTTAGCCCGTGAAGATAAGCGGGATTGAGAATCTCGTGGCCAGTCGGCATCTGATTCACATCCCAGAAGCTCCACAGACAAAATCTGGGGTCATCATCTCCTGGTGTCTCATTCTTGACCTATTCTTTTTATCACCACCTGTGGTTTTCGAGGCTTATGGTGTGCCGAGTGACTAAGTAGCATATCTGTTTGAAAGGCCTAAAAATCAAGACAGGGTTTTTTAAAAAGAACTCTTGAAGTCTTTTTTAATGAGGTTTAGAAAGATGGAGTCTGCTCATTTTGAAACCCTCATCGATTTGGGTCACTTCTGCGAGACAGAGGGAGAAAAATAGCCGTGCGGTTTCTCCTTATCTTTTTGGCTTGGCCTCTCCTGCAGCTAGTATGACATCTCCTTTTCCGCCGAGCTCCTTGTCTTCCTCTATTCAAGCATATGGCAGACTTAGCGACCGTAATTTGAATTTAAAACACATGGGGGGGAAATCCTAGCCCGTGCTGCTCTTTAATGGGCCGTCATGGGATTGGAGAATGTGGGGAATGATTGAATTTTGCGAGAAGGCCAAGAACGATCAAGTCTCGCCTGCTGTTATGCAATCGACCATTCCCCTCTTCCAACGCGACGTCTGGTAAAACCTCGTGGAGTAAGAGGAGGAGGAGTGGGAGGAAGAGGGGGGGTTAATGCTGGAAATCTCAACGTCTGCACCAAAAGAGAGAAAAACATTTTTTTTTTTTGTCTACTAAATGACTCAAGGCCTCATAAAAAGAAAGCCAGCTATTATGTGTAAAAAAACCAAATCAGATCTGATCCACCACATGAAACAGAAAGATTTTCAACTACGTTGATTTTAATGGTACTAAATGAGTCTTTTTACACTGAACTGCATGACATCCAATATTTTCTTACAAACAGAAACATATGGATGACATAGAAAGCTTGCCATTCTGGTCTTTTTCTTTGATTGAGTCATGTCTACTTTTTCCTGTTACTCTCCACTGGCTTGACTCATGACAGCTTGAAGAACAATGTTTAGTTTAATAAAGATTTATTAAGATTATTTCCACCCCCAAGTCAAGTATTTGACGGACGAGTTAAAGTCGAGGCTAAAGTTTTTGAGGGGATGATCCCAAGTCAGATATGAAGTATTCAAGGAACGAGTTCAAGTAAAGTCTTAACTCTTCGATGGACAGCTCAAATATTAACACATTTGCACAAGGTGAAAGTCTAAGTTGACTTCCAAGTCTCAGAGGACTAAAAGTGTGTCAATTCTCAGCTTCTAGAAAAGCAAAACCAAGCAAATTTGAAGGTTTTTTGACGGTCAGGTCAAATTCATGTCTCGAGCCAGTAAGTGTCTAGTCCAACCCAAGTCTCAAGTGGGTAAGAAGCAAGTACAAGTTGAGTCTCAAGTCTGTGAAGGTCCAAGTCGTGTTAATCCCTAAATCTTCGTGGAGGAATTCGATTCAGTTCTGTTCATTTAGTTCAATTCAGTTTATTCTGATAGTCCCAATTCACAACACATCATATCAAGGCATTTTACAAAAAAAGTACGTTATCCAACTATCCATGCATTCTAATTACTACTCATTATCAAACAGTGCAGTCAAGTTCAGTTTATTAATCAAATTAATTAGTTTTCTGTTTAGGGAAATCAAGCAGACTGCATCAAGTTATTGACTTGCAGCATTCACTCCTCCTAGATGAGTTTCTAGCTACAGTAGACAATCGCTTGCGCTGTGTTGTTGACTTTGCAGTAATCCCTCATACTGAGCACGCATGTAGCAACAGCAGAAAGGAAAATACCCCTTTAACATTAAGAAAGCTCCAGGAGAACCAGAACCTGGTCTGAACCTCGATGTGGACGGTCATCTGCCATGACTGAGTGGGGGTTTGGGAATACCCACAAAAAAGAAATATAGTGGCTTAACAATGAAAAAATAAGAGGTAAAGTAGGTAGATATTCTTCTAAAATTACCCAAAGTCATGCAATATAGCGCTCATTTTTGTAAGAGATATTTGTGGTCAATGATATAAAGCTACAACTACCATTATCAGATTTTTGTGAACCATTAATAGCCCCAAATCTCTGGTTCACTGGCTAACTGCCTAATAAATCAAGCACACTTCTCACTGGAAAAAAATGCTTGTGACGCATTAGAACTGTGGTTTGTAGCTCACGCATTGACTTGTTCAAACTCTCATTACCCAAGATTGAAAATGGTTCTTAAGACTCAAGTGAGACAACACAGGTCCAAGTCAAGACTTGAGGCTATAGCCTGTGAGTCTAGGTTAAGAATGAAATCTTCATGTTTGTGACTGAAGACAGCTGCTGTTCAAGTCTGAGACTTCAGTCATCATTTCTGCCACATCGTCGAAGCTTTCTCGCTCTTTGTGTCTGATTCCACATTGGTTATGGACCCTGTCAGTTAAGCAAAAGAGATTACTTTTCCCGTTAAGTCCATTATATTCAAATGGACTGGGCCCTTTTTTTTCTTCTTAGCAACAAGACATAAAGTAATCAAAAGTTAAAAGCAAACACTCAAGGAGGCACTTAGCAAAAAAGAAAAGCTTTTATGATAAAACATTCATATACTGTACAGTGTAGGAGACAGGTAATCTTTGAGAATGATAGGGTTGTCTTGTGGTCAGTTTTGCGTAGTATTATTCAGGGAGCCTTGTAGATGAATTCTCCTAATGACCCACCCTTTCTCCCCTACATCCACCCATCATACATAAGACAATCCAGCCAGAACAACTAATACCTGAGTGTATTTCTTCAATGGCGCGAAGTATGGCTTGAAAAGCTGTTGGATGCTAAAGTACAGCAGTGTTCATTACTTTGACAGGCTGATCACAGCGCAGACTGGCTGAGTTGCACTTCCACACACACATTCGATAGCAGTAGAATATTATTTAGATGCAGTTCATTGACGTTAGAAAACACGAGCTACAGTCATGAATGTTGACATGGTATCATATTGTTGAGCATTGACTATTGAGAAATCAGTTTAATGGTTGAGCTACAATCAACAGGTACTGTGACGGACTTGCTCAGAGATGAATCAGCCAATGATTGCTGGGAGACGTTCCAGGCCTCTGCAGTCTTGTACAGGGTTCAATGAGTTTAAACAAAATGCAAATAGAGAATCAGCCAATCACTTGGTAAGTGAGTGCATTCAGGCATCTTGACATGACGAAGTTGACTCCCTAGATACTGAACGGTGAGGCCAGGGCATTTAAGGAATTTTGAAAATGCCATGTTTGTTGGTACCCAGAATGGATTGTGACTACTTCAGAAACTTTTAATGCATAGCTGTATTTTGTATTTATAGCAAAGGGTTAGGAAGAGAAAAAATACCCGGTGAATATCAGTGGAGAGGAAGAAAATGTATGTCTGAAGCATTAACCCTCTATGGCATGACTTTTTATTTTTTGGGGGAAACAATATTTTCCTGCATTCTTTGGGAGCTTGGTGGTCCTTAATTACATATCAATCATCAAATCGGACCCTGACGCCTCCCGGAAGCAGATTTGGGTTTGTTGCCTCAGGGCATCATTGTGCTACCAGGGGTCTAGAACACCAAGGTTTTCTATAGTGATTATGAGACGTGAAATACAAATCAAACAAAAACTAAATTCATAAAAAAAACCTTTTTTTGACAAAAATAAATCAGACATGGTTCCAACTCACCAAATATAAAATAAACAACCAACATTCATTAATGAATGCTACATTTAAGCAAATTACTAAAACGAGTTTTAGTAATTTGTGAGTTTGTACATATGTATTTTTGGCAGAGTTAGAATCACTAAGGATGCTGCCATCAGTCTTTTCCCCTATTATATGTAAAACATCAGGAAGGAATTGCTTGCTGATGTGAAAAAGAGTGTATATCACATTTCTGGTACTTGATTATTGACAAACCTATAAATCACCATCTGTTTATCTGATTATCTATGGGTTGTGGCAACCAGATTCACACCAGTGATTATAGTTTGGGCTGCAGGTTCTTTTTAAAGAGTTTGTGGTTCTGATTCCTTGGTAGAAATTGAGCCAAGCAAAGGACGACATTTCCACCAGCTCCCATGTCTGGTAGATTTGGTGGTGACCCGACTCGCCCTGTGTGGGTTTTCAAGTTGTAAGGAACACCATCTACACCAGCCATATGAAGTACCCTGCAGCCCCACATTTTTGGTTTTGGCAGGTATTGCTTCAGTCTTTGCCTGCCTTGGAATAGAACCATTTATTCATTGATGACCAGCTTACTGCCCTTTTGGACTGAAGTTAGTTTTGAGGATAAACAAACAATGAAATAATGGTTTACAGTGGATCCTCATGTTTTCATCAGGAATAACCCCAACTTATGAACCATCATTTCATGCACCTTTTGTCCATGAAATGATATTGCATCCATCTCCTGTTGCTGTTAGTCAATAATAAAGTTAAAAAAATGTGACAAAGAATTCAGGTAGTTTTGAAGGCAAACCTGGTACCAAGAAAACGTGCTTAATGTAGAAGTTGGAGATTTTATAGTTGATATTTTTATAATGTGTAAAAATGTAATAAATTGTTTTGCTTTTTATTATTTATTTGAGCTATTGTTTTCAAGGATGGAGTTACTATGAGAATACAACTTTCTGGATATGCATAGTTAAAAAAAAGAACTGACTGGACCTTTATACACCATCTAATAAGAAGATGGTAATATTTCTTAGGAAATTGCACAACAACCACATGCCTTCATCCATCAACAAGCCTCTGGATTGGTTTTGACTGGATTTTTGCCATTTCTTTGCAGAGATTTCAGAAGTAACTTCCATTAGCGGATTCCTTGGCATCGACCTGGCTTTGAATCATGGTCCACAAACTTTTATTAGGGTCAGGGTCAGGGCTTGTACTGCCATTCCAAAAAGTTTAGATGTTTGTTTCAGTCAAAATGTTCCAGTGATGTAGTTATTGATTAGAGGTGAAGTGGAAGAACTTAGTTGTAGCAAATTGGCAATGAAACAGACAGGTACGATGTTTGATTTAGGCTAATTATTTCAATTTATGTTTTCATAAAAGCAGCTTCAGATTTCAGCATAAAGTGTCTTACCGACGCGTCATGTTAGTAAACGAAAGTTCTAAGACAGTAAGCCACTACTGGGGAATATTAATTTATAAAATGATCAACAATAAAACCATTTCATAACTTTACTGTAAATTTAGTCATTTTCATAAGGCTCTTATGTTCTATTCCCTCATACTGCTATCAGTGGCATTTAAAACTAGGCTTGAAACTTTCCTTTTTCATAAAGCTCATAGTTCGTGTTCTGAGTTCCCACTAGAGCGCATTGTTAGACTGATAATATTGGGTCAGGCAACAGCTAGGACAGCTAGTTGTATATTGGGGTCCTGAACATGTGCTATTTCCTGCAGAGTTTAATTTCTTTATTGCAGCCCAGCAAGCAAGGAACCTTGTATGCGTGACTGAAAACGTGAGTTGGTAGTTTCATATGGTGTTGGTATGTGGTGCTTGTCATGACTGTTTCTACTGGGACCTCCTATAGATTACAATAAAATTCCCCCCCAAAAAGCAAAAAGAATCAATTGGGCACACATGTCGTTCAACCAGACATGAACCTATACACATATTTTGTTTTTAAACTCCACTGAAGTTTATTTCACACTTAAGGTTGCAACAAAACACACTACGAACCAGTGAAACACTTTTGTGTAACTGTTCTTAAAAAGTTTTTTTATTCATCCATACCACTTTCCTTGCCCCCCCCCCTGCAATGGCACTGTGCCCCCTCCAGGGGGCGCTCCCCACACTTTGGGAACCACTGGTTTACTGTAAGTTTGCAGTGTAATTCATGAGTGTTACTAATTAGAAGCTAATTTAGCGAGCTGAATATATGACGTAGACACTGTATGAATAATAACTTTATGTTTTGCTGTTGTTGTATTGCAGATAATGGTTCTGTAATTTGGATGGAAAGTGCTAACCTTCATTAAACTGCTAAATTAAGAACTCTGCTTCTGTGTCGCCTCTTTAATCTGAGTCCCTCTGCAGATGAGGAGCCAGCGAAACGGTCTCAATTTATTACAGTTAGCTCATGCTAACCTTAGCCACTCTATCTATGTAGTTATGCTGCTAAGATTTAGGCAGCAGGAGGAAATCCTGACCACTTTTTGCCTCACTACATTCTTCACCTTTTCCCCAATTCTGGATTGACGCTATATTAGTAAATTGTGTTGAACTGAATTGAATTACTTTTTTTTTTACTAGTCAAAAGTATGCAAGGAAGACAGTAGGCAAGGAGCCATGTTTGCTTTTCCTCACAATTAATATTAGCAGACCAAGCAGGTTTTGTGGTTAAATGTTTATGCTTACCATTTGAACAAATACCCAGTAAGTAAAAAAAAAGTGAAAAACTCTTTCATTTCGGGAAGCCTGCACTCAGGGGTTGGGTATGGGGTCATCCTTGGGTCACGCTGGGCATCCATTAGTGGCCTTATTTAGAGACTCATCCCTTTAAAAGGGGCGATTGGCTAGCAAAGACAAAGAATCATTACCTTTTGCCCGCCCCCTCCCTGCCAGCAGTCAATAATGAGGGATCATTAAAATGAATAGATGGACATTCCCCTTTTCTCCGGATCCTTATTGTAAAATCAGTGTCAGGGGAAATGAAGATTGAGCTCGGAGAAGGCGTCTAAAAGCCTCACAGTGATTGTCGTGAACTCATCTCCAGTGCCAGGCTCCTTTATCTACTGTAAGAGTCTGCACCTGCCTGAACTCTTGACTAGCAAGAGCTTTTACTGCCGCATCCCATTAGGAGCATTCCTAATGCATGCTACCTTCAACATAAACATTCTGCGCATATATATATATATATGTATGTGCCCAAACATTTACAGCAAACAAATGGAGGGAAACTGATTGCATTAGATGCGTTTTTTCTTTCCTTTTTTTTTTTTTTTACTCCCCTATGCAAAGCGAAGCTTGTGGAAATCAGCTTGAAAATTTTAAGATTAAAATTTAAAAACAAACATTCGCATCTTTTTCCACATATTCTGCCTGCTATTGTAACCACGGACTCAATCGTATTTTGAGGAGTTCCACGTCTTCAAAACTCCTCACAAAAAGTGAGCTATTTTTTGCATTCGATTAAAAATCAGGCCGCAGAAGCAAAGGCCCAACCTTTAAACGTCTCTTGGAGGATTCTTCAAACCACCATTTAAAAGCGGAAAGAGTACGACGTGTCCGCAAACAACAAGCTGGGCTGACAGGCAAGCATTAATATCACGAGCAGCGAAAAGGCCAATGGTAACTCGAGATGAGCCGAAGAGGCGAGCTATTAACCCGTAGCAATCTAAACACAAATTTAAGCCACACATTTCAGATTTAACTTACTAAAATCTAATTGTGTACTACGGCATTGATTCCTGTCCTTCTACTCTATAATTGTGAGAGTTAGTTTTGTTTTACCTCTCAAATAACCCAATAAAATACACAGAAGTTTGCTAAATTACAAAGTCCCAAAAAAGTTAAAGGAGTATTAAGGGATTTTTTTGTATATGCTGTGAATGTATACTGCACATCTGTCCAATCTATGACTTGTATAAATCTTTGCTTAATATTTTCATGCATCGCACGCGAAAAAAAAAAAAAAAAAAAAAGTGATTCAAGCTGAATGATTGCAGATGAGAAATAAAAGTCAGCACAACATTTTCCGGGGCTCCATCTGGTTGCCGTTTCTGATTTGTCTCTTAAACTGTATATTTCAAAAAAAGAAAAATAAAAAATGACACAACATGTCGTCGGCTCAACTTGTCACACGTGAATTGGCCCCAATAAAAGTGGGGCGCGCGCACACACCTGCGCACCCCCACCATCCCGCCCTAAACAGATTAAAGAAACACATGTAAACGCGCGCTCGGACGCGTACGTGCAGTCTCCCAACACATATGGTCCTCATCTACTTCTCAAAGGTAAGCTGATAAGAAGGTCTGTTTATGGCCGTCTAACATATGTTTCTGTAGAATAAAGAAATCACAAAAAACCTGCGCGAGGGACCCACATAGATCAAATGCGGCATCGGCTTATGGGGCAGAACTATCACAGGTTCTCCAGTATGGTCAAGCAATTATCTCTTAAAAGGTCTCTTTCAAAAAAAAAAAAAAAAAAGAAAGAAAGAAAGAAAGAAAGAAAAGAAAAAACGCCCCCATGAGTTTTCTCGACATGCCCTTCATAACGGAGCCATCGCGATTTACTGGCTGCAGATGGCCAATCAGAGGCGAGGGCAACGGCGCTGTGCCTCACCCGCTGCCTTTATACAAGCCCAAATCAAGTCCTCTGTGGGAATACAATAGAGGAAGTGAGACAGTAAAGACTCTATAAATGCGCACAATGAAACTTTTAAGTCATGCCCTCTGCTAGGTGGGTTTGTACGTGTAGAAAAAGCCTCACTCTGCAGTGGTTACAATCTGGGATTAACTATTTTGTTTTGTGTTTTTTTTTTTTTTGTGCCTTTATATGAAAAGGTATAAAGTGCAAGTCTTGCATAAATAATCCCAAATGCTTGGCTTTTGGCATTAGGACGAAGGTTGAATAGTTTTAGCCAAGTATCTGGTTTGTTGGGTAAGAGTCTTCACTGAACCTATTGAAGAAATTGTGGTTATAAGATGCAGAAAGGTGTTTGTTGGTTATGTAGTGAACAAAACGCCTTCAATCTGACCTTTTTCCTTCACCTGTTTTAACTGGGTTATTTGGAGGAAATAATGATCATGAGTAAGTGAGTTGCTGAAGACTTCAAACTTCAGATAAGAAGTGTTTGTAAGTGACGGCTGTTTTCCTGAGGTGAATTTTAAACACATGAACCAAGAGATCCACAAACATCCAGACCTAAATAACTTTTTTTAAGTAGATGAAATTCGGCTTCACAATCTTCTTTTAGGAAAATTCATTGAATGTTTCACACATAAATTATTTATATTGCTGCCTCCGAAAAAGGGATAAAGAGGCTTTTTTTTAAATGCTAAGAATAAGTAATTTAAAATAAGGGGAAAAAAGTGATGATAAAGCAGGGCATTGTGTTTGCGAAAAGTTTCAGATAGGTAATCTACTTTAGAGTGTGTAAAGTTTATTTAGATCAAGCATTAACGTGCTCAGAATCCACAAGTTGTATTTTTATAATTTCCCAAATAAACTGAACTGTTCTGTAATCTGCTGAAGTCACGGAGCCTTTTCTTGTCGGCTGCCGTTTGATGGGGAAAACCTTCGCCCTCAACCATTTCCTCGTCACCAGCGGTGACCCGGTGATAGGCAGCCTAAGGTGAGGAAAGAAAAAAAAAAAAAAAGGACCGTGTGCCAGGAAAAAGGGGCGTGTCCGCATTTGTAAATAGTGGGTCTATTTTTGGGAACCTGCGATCATGTACAGACTACTGCCTAGGCCTGCCTTCTGTCGCCATGGGAGCCTCATAACTTTGCTGGATGGAAAAAGTCTGTAAGACTGGCAGGTGGTACACAGGAGCATGGCAGCTCCCATGGTGAGGAGCCGTTTCATCTGCAGCCACCGCCTGGTAGAGATACTCACTGCAAAACAAGCATGCCTGTTATGGAGGCGCAGTGAAGGCAAATTTCCATATGAAGCTATGAACCTAATGTTTTAAGGCCAGAAAGATGTAACAAAATAAATTAGAATAATATTGAGCTGTTTTTGAATAGCCAAAAAAGTTTATTTGACATGCCGTGCTGCGACAGACTGGCGACCTGTCCAGGGTGACCCCTGCCTCTCGCCCCGATCATTAGCTAGAGATAGGCACCAACACCTCCCGACCCCACTGGGGACAAGGGTGTAAGAAAATGGATGGATGGATGACATGCCATGTTAGAGAAGCTATTAGGAGCCTGACCATTCTTTCCAAACCAGCTGGCTAGTCGGCTTGCTGCACTGACCAAACAGGTTCCAATTAACGTCTTCACGTTTAAGATATTATTTATTTTAACGCCCTTTATGTTCGATATGAATCAAGCTCAGAACACTCAAAAAAAAAGTTAAAAAAAGAAATAAAATAAAAATAAGGCTTTTTAGCTATTTTTAAATCAATATGTGACA
>CAEFZY010044385.1:0-20434 GCA_903066815.1 Brachyrhaphis roseni
GATTGTTCCCAGGTGTGTCTTGTTCCCTTGATTGCTTCCCTGTGTATTTAGTCCCACCTGTGTCCTGTGTTCCTCGTTGGGTCCTTGTCAATGTTTGCCAGTCTGTCGCTAATGTCCATTCGTTTGCCTTGCGCTACCTGTGCTGAGCCTCGTCTTCCGCTCTGCAGTGCTGCCTCGGTTGTTGGACTGTTTATCTATTATTTCATCATTAAATCATCATCACTCTCAATCTTACCTGGGTCTCCAGCGTCTGCCTCACCTCACCCACAACCACCACATGACAGATCTGTGCCCAAGCTTTTACTTCCAGGCTGATTTCTCCAGATATTGCTTCAATACTTCTACATGATCTACATGATCTTTCTTTGCTCATGATCCCATATACTTTCTGGAGTGCACCAGTTCCTCCTGCAGCAAAACATCAACACAACATGAAGCTGCAGCCTTCACACTTAACAATTAGGGTGGCACAAGCATCTCCACTTTTTCCCCTAATTTAGCAATGGTCATTATGCCCAAACAGTTCAACTTTAGTTTCATCAGACTACAGGACATGTCTCCAAAAATGCAGATATTTGTCCCATCTGTGAGCTGCAATCTGACATTTTATGTTTCTTTTGAAGTGAGTGTTTGTTCCTTACAGCCCATGTTAGAACAGAACAGTTTGACTGTGGATAATGACTCTGTCTGACCAGCTTCAGCCACAAGTTCTGGGGTTAATCTGCACATTTTGGACCAGAACCCCTTCATCTCTGGCAAAAGAACCCATCTCCTTCTTGAGTTCCTTCTGGAGCAAGGATAATAATTTTATCCTTGCATAATATTATTTGAGTGGATGATGGCAACTTCAAGTATCAGTCAATTGTTCCCAAACATGAACCAGACATGCAGCTGCACGATTCTCTTCCTGATATCTTAGTTGATTTCTTTTGACTTTCCTGTCATGTCAAACAAGAAACAGTGTGTTTCAGGTGTGGCCTTAAAACACATCCACAGGTATGACTCCAGTTAACTCAAATGTGACAGGTAACCTAAGAGAAGAGTGTGGAAGGAAGCCCAAAATGTTAAACACAAGTTCAATATTTAAAATTTGGTCAGTATCTCCAATAATGACCAAATATGTGTAAACTTTTGAATTGGAGCAAAGTTATACAAAAAAAAGAAAAACAACTCTAAAAATGTTCTTGCTAAGTTTGCTGGCATTTAGCAGATAGGAATAATTTCCGTATAATTTCTAACTTAGCAAAAACAAGACTAGTTTGGTCAGCCTTAACTTCAGACAGGAGATAAAAATGTGTGCGTTTTTATTCACACTTTAATTCATGGCTTAAAGATATGAATTAAAGTCATGTTTAAGTCATGAATTTCTTAACTATATAAACTGTTGATGAATAAATGAGCTGCTTGGGATTTAAAAACTGGAGCCCACGATTAAGTTGTACTGTATAAATATAAAAAATTTGGATTTAAACGTCGTGCTATCTTTTAAATTAAAGCATTTCCATTAATTTATTTGTAGCCATGTAATGAGACAGAAATGTGACCTTATTGAGTAATAGCTCTGTTGTTTAAAGGCTAAGGTTCTACTGTGGGATCTCTGGACCTGGATTTCTTCCAGCTAAGGAAGAAGATGGAGAGCCTTCCCTCTGACAGACTCAGAGTCATTCTGAGTAGCCTGGGAGAACAGCATGTTCTTCCATCATGAACCACTTCAGCTGTGCAGTAGAACGACCTGCAGTACTCACAAACTATGACTCTTTGAGTTGACCTGACTTGAACCCTAACTATTCTCGATACCTGGCCTAACATTTATCTGAGCTCAGGTACTCTTATTGTATTTTATTTTATTTTCATGTTGTTACTCTTGTTTTCAACAGTGTAGCAACTAACAATAAATCTACATGTATAAGACTAACTTACCTGTGGCTTCAGTCATTCTTCTGCATCTTACCTCAGACCCCCAACAACCTAACTGTTGGCACAATCCCTTTAAACCTGAACCTTAATTATACTGAATAAAAACACACAAACTTGTCTGATTTAACTTGGTCTAAAGTTAAATCAGACCAAACTTATCCTGTTTTATCTCATCCAGTTAGAATTACCAAAATTATTTCTATTGGCTAAATGCCACAATAACAAGAGAAATGTCTTCAGAATCAGAAGTTTGCATACATTTCTTCGGAATTTGTTAGTCATGCCTTTGAACAGCATCATTTTTGGTAAGCATTGCGTACTAGTTTCTCACATCAGTTTGCCTGTATTGTGGCCCATTCCTCCTGGCAGATCTAGTGGAACTGTCAGGATCCTGGTTGTTTTGGGGGGTTTCCTGGGTTTGTCTGTCTTTTTTATTTGTTATCTATGTTTTGTCTCCGTTATTCTTGTTTTTGATTAGGTCAGTCTGGTTTTGGTCTTACTTTAGATCAGTCTGTTCTTATTTTGTTTAGTTAGATAATGTTTATTTATTTGTTGTGTTGGCTGATCTTGCAACAGTTATAGTCATGTTTTCCCAGCTCCCCTGTAAGAGTTTCCTTTTCCTTGTTCTGCCATCTCTCTCTTTCTCTCTCTCTCTCTTCCTCTCTCTCTCACTCTCTCTCTTCCTCTCTCTCTCTCACTCACTCCTTCTCTCTCTCTCTCTCTCCAGCCTGGTTCCTTCTCTCCCCTCACAGCTGCACCTTATTTTCTAATTAGCACTGGCCCATTGTTCCAGCATTCAAAGGCCGAGTATTTAACCACCTCTCCCTCATTCGCTCCTTAGTGGATCCTCTTATTTAAAAGTTGCAGGACTGCATCCGTCGAGGACTGGAGTTTGAGACCCCTGTCTTATTACATTCATACAACCTTGTTCCTGTTTTGTTGCTCTGTGATCTCCTTTTTTTTTGTTCTGCTATTGAGTCCATCATCTCTAGCACATATCATAACAGTAACTGAGTCAGGCCGCCTTTTAAATCCAATCTTTTGAATCAAATGTTACTGTTTGAAGCCATGAGGAAAGCTAAATGTGGGCTGAAAGGAAGATGGCCAGAGCTTGAGGAATAACTCCACAGTTGGGTGCCTGAATAACGTGCTGTGAGGCTTGTTAACAGTGCGGTTAGCTCACTATGTCCCCATAGTTGCCAAGGAGATCCATATTTTCAAGGGTTTTTATTGTCATACCAGCTCACATTTGCATGTTTGTGGTATGAAATTCCTATTCAGGTCACCCCCTATACACTCACACAGATATGGGCCACATACAGGATGCTTTGACATAAAATACCTTTTTATTCTGCAATTTTGTTAATAGTAAAGAAGGTTAGAAAATAAAAAAATCCAATAACATATTCTCTTTCCCTTTGCTTCACACAATGCTGTTGAGTGCTGTTGATCACCAGCTCTAATGGCGGTTACTGTCAACCCAGGCCTTGACCGGTCCAGTGTACTGGAGATCATGTTCTTGACCCGCATGTTAGATTTGGCAAACATGCCCTCCTTGACACATTTAAAATGCCCACATCTGTGGCTGCATTGTTAATACAGTTTAATAGTCAATACACATAAATTTACACACACATGTATGTAGGGGTGTCTGTGTGTGATTTTAATTTCAGGTATGCTTTTCTAGGAAGCATTCCATGAACATGAAGGTTCCGCATATGATGCTCCCACCACCATGTGGAACACAGGTCTGGGTTTTGACGGTTTCCTTCCTTCTCCAAGCAAAAGCAACATCTCTCTGGTCAAAGAGCTCCAGTTCAGCCTCGTCAGACCAAACTTGGAACAGACTTCCAAAACACATCACCATGTTTCAAATGTTTGAGCAAACGTTATTGATGTGCCATTGTTTCAGCAAAGGAGTTTTTCCTACTCTGTGACCTCAGAGTCCTCCACATTGGACAACTTTCACAATTGTCTTCCTTGACACATCATCTCCAGCAGAGTCAAGCTGAGCAACAACCTTCTTGGCAGAAACCCACAGTCCTTGTTGATATTTCTTTCCTTTCTTTTATTTATTTATTTATTTGCCCTCAAAGTTTTTTGAAATCTTGCACACATGGCCACACCCAGGGTTGTTTCCAACAGAATTTGTCTCCTGATGCCTTGCAATGATGCTTCATACAGCTGTGCTACACACCATGAAACATTTGGAAATGACAGTGACACAATAAGTGTGTGTCTACCATCGTCTTTCTGAGGTCCAGACTATTTATTTGTTCTTTATATTGTCTTGATGAATGTGCTTTTTACCAAACGTGTGAGAGTAGTTCCACAGTTCAAGTGCCACAGTCATGCTAGCCAGAGTTTCTTAAGGTTAAATTTTGATTACTCAGGAGAAATCTGAAAGCTAAGAGAGTTCAGGTGTGGTTTTAAAACTAATTGAATGACCAGATTTATCTTGGAAGCAGAGAACACAGAAAATGTTTCACTTTTTTTCCCCTGACAATTTGGGACATCAATAAAACATACAGCTTGAACTTTGTTAAGATTTTGTTTTTGTTCTTTTGGAAGCCTTAAAAGTATGAACAGTTTTACTAAGGTCATTTCCATATATAAATTTGTTGCCTCTTTATTTTTGGTAATAGCTATTCAACCTCTGCATCTGGAGATGGTTCAACATTTCCTGGCCTACATCACGTTTTATTTTTTGAAAGGCTCATTTTGAAACATCATGCTTGTTTAGCTTTTCTAAGCTATAGGGGAAAAAAATCCATCAGACCACATCAGAAAAGAGAACAATTCCCACAGCTTTTAATTACATTTGAAATGTGGTAGCAATAATATTGAGATTTCTAATTATTTTCAAAGAAGCTAAGAAAGAAAAGCCTTCAGGAAATAAAAGTCTTTGCCTCACATGGTTCCACTTTAGAGCCTTAAAGAGAAACAAACAAATTGCACCTCATTTGGTTAGGTGGAGTATTTTTAACTGCTCTTGGCTGACAAAACCGCAGCACAATCAATTGCATGTTTGAGAACAGCACTGACTCGGCAGAAAATGCTTTGCCATATGCTCAACAGACACACTCGCACACGCCGACGTACACACACACTAGAACCCTCAGCAGTATCCAGTGGTTTTACATGAGAAAGTTGAAGCCCTTTCTGTTCATGGCCTTGCTTGACTTCTCCTAACAAGACTGAGTCAGTGAGTTTCTTAAGCAGTAAACTGATTAGCCTGAGTGAATGAATGCTGTTGTCTGGGATTCAAACAGAGCATTACTAGTTCAACTTATATAAAAGAGTTAAGAAAAGCCTAGGTTTTTTTTGTCTGCAGAAAATCCTCTGTTCTTTGTAACTTGTGGTAAAAAGAGAATTGAATCATCTATTCTTGTTAAACGTCTTACATCTCACCAGCTTTTGATTCCTCTAACACTTTGTTGCCTCTCACAGCAAAGCCTTTATTGTTCTTGGTGCTTTTATGTTAAACTTTTTGAAGTTCATAAGATGCTCTTTACTGAGAATCCAAATGTAGGAAGTAGGACAGCAGGAAATACACTGTTTACATGAGGTTGTTGTGAGGCTTCTTTTTTTTTAAGAAGCCTTTCCTCAGTCAAGATGACTTAATAAATTACAAACATATATCTCATTTTCCTTTCTAATCTAAAATCCTTGAGCAAATAGTTGATAGTGAAATGTGTGAGAGTCTAAATACTACTGAAGAGTTTCAGTCGGGTTTCAGAGCTCATCATAAACCTCAAAAGAACTTGGGAAAGTTACAAATGATATTGTTTTGACCTCAGATAATGGACTTGTGCCTGTTTTTGTATTGTTAGATCTCAGAGCAGCTTTTGGTCACAATGTACAAACATGTTGAACGACACTAGGTTGGTTTAAGTCCTATCTGTCCAACAGATTCAAGTTTGCTTGTGTGAATGATAAATCTTCTTCATACTTGAAGGTTACTCGTGGAGTACCACAGGGCTCCGTTCCTGTTGTGCTGATAATACTCAGCTATATCTATCCATACGACCTGATGAATCCAGTCTGATAGGTGGACTACAGGGATGTTTTGAAGACATAAAAACCTGCATGACACTAAACGTTCTTCTTTTAAAATCTGATAAGACAGAAGTTTTTGTGTTTGGATTTGAAACTCTGAAAAAGGAAACTGCTAACTCATCACTTGATCTGAATACAATGACCTGTAACAGTAAGGTGAAGAACCCTGGTGATACTTTTGACCAGGTTATGTCATTTAAATCCCATATTAAACAGTTCTCTAGGATTTCCTTTTTTAATATTGACAAAGTTAGAAATATCCTGTCCAGGAGTGACAGTAAAAAACTACTCTATGCATTTGTTACTTCAAGGCTGGACTACTGTAATTGTATACTATCAGAAGGTTCATAAAATGCAGTTAAAAGAAGTTTAACTCATTGAAACTGCAGCTGATTCAAACTCTGCAGTTCTAATGATTTCTGACAACAAGAGATCATATTTATTGTTTTAGCTCCATGTTTAATCCTCAATAGAATTTAAGATCATCTTCACATATAAGGTTCTTAAAGCTGCAACATGTGACTTTTACCAAAAAAAAGTTGGTTTTTTTCCCCCAAAAAATTTGTTGAAACGGACACCTTGCCATTACAGTATGGCATGAGACAGATAATCTGTAAAGACTGAAGCTCCTCCACCTCCTTCCAGCTGCAGTGTAGCAGAGTGTGAGCAGCGTGTGCACGTGAGTGATTGACAGTGCTGAAATGATAGGTTGCTTCTGACTGATCGGAGTATATCTGGTCAATTTTTTCACAGATTATCAGTATCATATATTATATGGTACTGGTTGATGCTGGGTTAAATTAACCCTTTGTAATTGGTTATTATGCCGGTTAAAATGACTAGTAACATCAGTAGCTAGCCAAGGCAGATAACATTCCCTTTGATCACATGTAGCATTTTGTAAGAAGTTATGTGGGAGGTTCCTGGTTCTGTATGATGTATTTTTAGTTGGTGTTTTGTTAACTGCATTTTTTATTCTGGCAGGTCAGGGGCTTCATCAGGAAGGTTTATGTATTTATGCATATATGCATTATCACAATTGACTGAATGGGAAGGAATTGCATAAATGTGATAAATTTTAAATTGGTTTATTGCATAAGCATAAATGGCTTATGGTAATTCCCAAAAATGCTATTATAACTTCATTATTATGCAATTCAAACAATATACTTTATGTATTTTAAATACTCATTATTAATTTAATACAACTATACTTTAATAATACTAAATACATAAACCTGAGGATTATGCAATTAAAAATAAATAGCTTACATTACGCTGATGAATACGAATTATGTAAGGTTTATTTGATAGGTTTGCATTAAATATATCTAATAAAAGTAAATAGCAATTGTCATGTAATGAAATTACACAAATCTTAAAAGTCAGAGTTAAATATTTCCGAGTGTACGAGAATAAAGACCTGCTGCTATAAACCATCCAGACCTCTTGTATCCTCTGGTTCTGGGAATGCAGAGCAGACTAGAAGTATAGATGGCTCTCTTTGCAGAGTCATCCGCCTGCCAAACTCACCAGGTCTGGGTCAAACTACTTCAGCAGCGCTCTGTGTGAATCGTTGTCTGATTGTTCAGAAGTTTATTGCTGTGCTTTATGCAGAAATGCACTCAGTCAGCAATGTTGATATTTTGTTTCAACTAATCCAGTGCAACTATTCAGTTTTTAGTGCTTTTATTGATATCTGCAAATCAGTCACAAAGCAACCAATCAGAGCCAGGAGGAAGCTCTGATTGGTTGCTCATGTATGTGCTGCTAAATGTGCTAATGTCGTAGAAAGGACTTGCCGTTCCAGGGAAATTTTTTATCCGTCACCAGTGGTCATCCTGACAAACTGAGCATTCATAGCATCATAGCAGACTCCATTGTGATGAAGGAGCTCTAGTATAAGAAAATTTACCGGTAGTTGAATCCAATATGGCAGACAGATGAACCCTCATCACATCACAGTTCTGGTCCTGTACAGATGCTGAGAGATTGTGGCGTACCTTATAAGTGGAGACACATTCTTGATGTTACTATCATAAAATAGTTTGCAATTATACATTGGCAAAGCTCAATGTAATTTTCCCAGGTGGCAGAGCGTTGTTAGGAGCTTCTGAAAGTAACTAAAAAGTTACTTTTAATGTAACTTAGTTACTTTACAAATCAAGTAATCAGTAATCTAACTAAGTTACTTTTTCAAGGGGTAATCAGTAATCTGATTAAAGTTACTTTTTCAAAGTAACTATGCCATCACTGGATAGGAAGCCCAGATTAATTGGTCGTGTTTAAAATTAATCACTATTGGCTGTTATTTGCTCTGATGTTTTTGTGAACAAACCCAACTGAAACACAAGGATTACACCAAACTGTCAAGGCGATTCTTTGCACTTTTACAAAGTAAACTTCCTAATTAAATCCTAAATGTACTATTTATTTATAGTTTTCACTGAGGAATGCATTAAATAAAATTGAATAATATTAGTGTCAGTTTATAAATCACTGAACGGCTTAGGACCAAATTACATTAAAGATCTGCTGTTGTTGTGTTAACCTTCCAGACCTCTCAGGTCTTCCGGTTCTGATCTGCTCTGCATCCCCAGAACCAGAACCAAATGAGAAGAAGCAGCTTTCAGCTTCTATCCACCACAAATTTGGAACAAACTTCCAGAAAACTGTAAAACAGCTGAAACACTGACTTCCTTTAAATCTCGACTAAAACCCCACCTGTTTAGGATTGTATTTTAAACGTAATCAATTTCAAATTTAATGATGGAACTTGACTTAATTGATGATTCTATGTTGCAATTGCACAAAATCCGTGAGGGATGGCGAAGTCCCTGAGCGAGATTCCGTGAAAAAGGTGTATGGAGCCTCGTGCCGGAAGCCCATTGAAAGGCTGTTAGCACTGTTGTGAACTGCATGATTGTGAGCGTGTGTGGGAAGAAAAATACCAATAGGTATTTTGTTCCATATAACACAGTAGGACTGTAATCAGTAAACCTTTAGTGGATGCAAAGTCATCAACCCCCACTTGATGACTTTGTGTTTTTGTGTTTGTTATGATGTAAAGCACTTTGAAATGCCTTGTTGCTGAAATGTGCTTACAAATAAAATTTGATTAATTGATAGTTGAGTGATGTTTTAAGATCTTGTTCAATGTGCCCCTTTTTAACTTTGAGCCCCCGCCCCTCCAAAGGTCTCTGCACGGCCCTGAGGCAAACCTTTTCTGTTTGATGTGATGTAATATTATCAGTGAAAAACGGTGTAACAATAAAGTCTTAAATGACGTATTTTAGCAGTACTGACATCTTTCTACTTTTTCCATATGTTACTATAAAATTTACAGAGAACTTCTCTCATAATTAAATTTTTGAAGTCCAAATTGTAAAAAAAAAGTTTCACATATTAAACATGTAATTTAGATTTAATTTCAACAGTGAAAGAAAATATTTTTGCACTTCCTCCTTTATTTTGCAGGCAATTTTTATGATTATGATTTTAAGATGATTCTTTTTCTATATCTTTATGTAAGCCTATAAAAAGTGTTAAAATTAAAAATGAACATTGACACTTTGTTTAACTGCAAGAGAGGGAAATTCTCTACGATAATTTTTATGCTAAATTTGTGGCAACAGAAGTTATGATTAGTTTTACCTGTTTTAAGTATTTTCTTAAAACTTCTTTCATTTCAGATTTTGACTTTTGAACAAATTTCCTTTATATCATCATTAAAAATATGTTTATTATTTTTTGATTAGGATTTTATTATTTGTTAATTCTATTATGTGACAGTTTCATTATTTTTGTGCACAGCTCTTTGATCTTGCTGGAGTTTAAAGTTCTCCATAACTAAATCAAGAATAGTAACTCCAGAGCTGCAGAGTTTAGATGCTGGATATTCATTTCTGATATAAAAGACAAAAACTGAATAAATAAATTACTTCTGGTGTTCCTCTTCATGTAATTTAAAACTCGTGTCACATTTTTAGACTCAGTTCAGGGAAAATATCAACTGAACAAACCGAACCACGAATGTAAAGATGATCAGCCAGGAAATGTTTTTTATTCATTTATTGATTCATTTTTCATTTCTGAGACAGAGAAAGAGCCATTAGGGAGATCAAGATCAGGTGAGAAAAAAAAAACAAAGCTATTGATTTATTCTAATTCTACAAACATGTGGATCAAACTGGTCAAGATACAATAATGAAATCATATCTGAGAGGAAATTTGATGAGAATTATATTTCATGACAGTTTGTTTTATTTAAGGCCAATTGTTGTTTTTATCCATCCAATGTATTCACACACATCCATGATATAAATTGGTTTCTTACATGCATAGTGTGAGCTTTCAATAGAAATCACACCATAAATCATGCCGTTGAACACCACTGCTGAACCATTGTCGCCCTGTAGAAAAAATCATATCAATATATTTATTTATGTTGAAAAACAGAAAAGTCTTCTAATCACTGTAGAGAGACACTGAAGAAACCAACTTACATAACATACATGGTTTCTCGGTGCTTCAGTGGTGAATACATGCCCAGACGTTTGCAGAAAATGGCTATCCCGAACAACTTTCATGTAGGCACACTGAAGATGTTTTGCAATAGGACCAGTGAGTACTGTAGAGAAACATGAGTATCGTAAACATGTTCTTCACTTGACCTTCACTGTAGATACAGAAAGAGATTTTATTCTCATAATTTTAATATTTCTCTCACATCGATCATTATTTGGCTCAGTTGTCGTTGCTCCCTCTCCTGCCAGCTGAACAACATCGTCTCTAAAATACAATTAAGATAAAACGTGAAAAGACAAAATAACATAGAAAATTACTTATAAAGAACAATAAAAAAAAACAGAAAATAAATCCATAAAGGACTTCATCTACAGACACAGGAGTGTCCACGTCCAGTCCCCAGTTTCATCGTCCTGTGTCCTTTACCTTTGTCTCTGGTCCAACACACCTGAGCTAAACTGGTGGCCTGATTACCTGACTCAGGTGTGCTGAAGCAGAGGCTGCAGGACTGGAGACAGAAAATCTCAAGTCATGTTTTAGATCAGAGAAAGACACTTTAGGGCGATTACTGCAGTCTGGGAGCTGAGCAAGTGGGACATCCGTTACTGGTTTCTCAAGCTTTACCAACATGATGTCATGCTTCCAGCCTCCGGGAGCATAAGCCACATGGATACTGGGAGCAATCTGTCAGCAGTCCGTGGATGAACTTTTAACGTTGCTTTGTTAAACCTGCATAAATGTTAGATTATAATGAACACACAGAAAACTTGATCATCTGTAGATAAAACTGTGTTAATGCCTCTTTCCTACCACCCTCTCCACGACTCCCAGCAGTGAGCTGCAGTCAGGATCCACTGAGGGTGGATCATAGATCCTCCACAGATGGTCCTTCTCTGTCCGTTGGTCATCTCCAGCCGAACATGATAAAGACGATCCGTATCAAGACAGTTATGACCTCCACTGATTCTCTTCTGCCGAGAAACATCTGAGTTCACTGAAACACCTGAAGAAAAAGGAGGACTTTACTCAGAAACCAGGTGCAAACATGGCTGCTGGAACAGAAAAAGGACAAACAGTTAAATTAAAAGGCATCACAGTTCATATGCAAAGAATTTTCCATCTGAAACAGAATCAGAGAGAAATTTGAGAGTCACAGAGAGCAGCAGCCTCCCTGGAACCAGTGGAAGTGTCTCCAGTCTCTGCAGTTTCCCCAGTGTGTCCAGTGTTTCTGACTTACCCAGCCCCAGCAGGAGCAGAACCTTCAGCAGAGCCATTGCTGGTCCAGCTTCCTGTGAATGTCTGCAGTCCTGCAACAGCTTTTAAACTCTGTTCACAATTTCCTGCTGGAAAGAAAGCCACCAATCACAGGACAGACTCTAATCTGTCCAATCACAGGACAGACTCTGATCTGCGCTGCCATTTGCATACAGATTAACTTTAACACCTCATCGTTCTACAGAAACTTGAATAAAGTTCTTGTTCCGTTGACAGATTATTTCACTAATGTCCAAACTTATAACTTAAATAATCAGCCAATGAAACAAGAACTTTTTCATCAGTATTAAGGAACTGACTTAAAACAAGCAGATCCTAAATTTGGCTGCAAAGTTACTTGTACGTTAGTTTTGCCTTATCTCAAGTGAACTGAGAGATTTACATTAGAAACTAGATGAAAAATAACTAGTAAGTTTTCTGTTTTTGCAGTGCACAAGCTTGCAGTGAGTTTTGCTCAAGTAAAAACTTGATTGTAAACTTGATGAAATAAAACAGATTTTCTGGAGAAAGAGCGACTCTTGTTTTCAAGTTCATGGGTTGTTTTTTTTTGTTTTTTTTTTGAGAAAAACTGTTTGGTTTCCAACCTAGAAAAATTCCCATCTGCCTTTGCTCCCAAAAGTAGAATCATTTTGTTTATTGATGAGCTGTGAAAATGACTCTTGTTGATAATAAATAATTCTGTTTTCCTCTATCTCTTTAGCTATTTGCATGCTTGATTACACATACATGTATTCACAGAGATCACATGCTCACAAAAGCTAAAGCTGAAGGAAATGAAATGTTAGTAAACACCCTCAAAGCTAAGGCTATAGGAAATAAGGAAATGTCCTCTTTAAGGTATAGCTTAGATAGAGGCTAACAAAGGGAATTACAAACTTGTTTGATGCTGAAGAGTAACAGTCTGTGATTTGATTAGAGATGTGATTACATATTCATCTGCTAATCAAAAAAAGCATCTGTTTTATGTGGCTAAAAGATGGATGTAAAGTTGAGCTAAGGTGCTAACAAAATTCAAGTTAAGGAGAAACATAAATACAAAAAAAAGACTAATGGAACTAAATGGCCTTCGTAAAAGAAACTACGAATCTTGTGATTTCATAGACAAGAAATGTTACAAGAATTTCATAAGGAACGCTTTGTTATGGACAAAAGGACTCGAGTGAGCTGAGTGGAGCCCATCGCTGGACGGTGAATGTCACTCTGTATCTGTTCTATTTTGATGACAAGTAACATTTCATCATTTTCTGCTAGCCTTGCTAGCCACCATACTAGCCTGAGGTTTGGTGAAGTTGGATTGAATGTAAAATCTGTCTACACATAAAATACAAAAACTTGATCTTCAGCGAAGCCCAGAGGTTTTTAAGGTGTGGGAGAGCTAGCCTCTATGCTAGTTTCTCTGCTAGCCTCTCTGCTAGCTTCCATACTATCCTCAGGCTTGTTGATATTGGCTAAATGCAATATCTGTCTACACAGGTTGGGTGAAGTTGTCCTTGAAATAAAATGAATCCAGAATTATAAATGCTTTGACCAGAGTTCTTAAATGTGAATGAAAATACTGTAAATGTAAACCAAACAAAAATCAGAGAATAAGAAGTTAAAAACAGAATCTTAAAAGAGAAAAAGTGTGTGCCTGGATCTCCCATAAGGCCTGCAGATCGATTGGAGATTTTTGGGAGGTGAAACAGCTGCTTCAGTGGATTCATACTGATACATGCATCTTTCATTGGTTGAGAAAGAACAGCTTCCTGAACTTACACTTTTTGTCTGACAAAAACTCACAGGAATTAAGTTCACTCTGTGTCTCACAGGTAGGGTCTTGACTTCACAAACTTCCACAGAATTGAGGCTCCAAATATATTTCATGACTAGCTAAGGAACAAAAATAAATCCAAACCAGAGACATAAAGAGATCATGAGGAAATCAGGAAGAAGGGAAGAGGAGCAGTGGCCTGGAGTAACAAGGCGAACCAGTGAGTAACAGTCTGTGATATGACTAATTAGAGATGTTATTACATATTCATCTGGTAATTGAAAAAAACACATCTGTTTTATGTGGCTAAAAGTTAGTTTGGTGAAAAGTGGATGAATGTGCAAACAAACATCAAGTTAAGGACAAACAAATACAAAAAATAGAAAAAAGCCCTGATGCTACATTGTGAAAACCAAAAAGACTAATGGAACTAAATGTCCTTCATAAAAGATACTACGAATCTTGTGATTTCATAGACAAGAAATGTTACAAGAAATTCATAAGGAACGCTTTGTTATGGACAAAAAGACTCTTTGTCTTTTCTCTATCTGTTTTATCTGCTCACATGCACACGGCTGCACACTGACATAACCATAATATTTAAGACTGGCAACAGTCACACATACACAAAAAATGATGAAGAAAGTCCAAGACCTTAGAGAGGGAGCAGAATGAGGAGAAAATAAAGCAGAACTGGTGCTATAATCTTCACTTCGTGAGCTGAGGGGAAATTTAAAAAAACACACATGATCTATTATTTACATTGAAACATTGTTTTAAAAAAAAGACTTGTGTCAAAAAAATTGAATTGAGGTTGTCATTGTATTTCCTAAATAATAACATGTTGTTTTAACAAAAATAATTTTATGTTTCAATTGAAAACGTGATAAAATCAGTTTGGAAACTTTTTTTTTAAAACAAACAAAAAAAAAACTCAGTACTTTTCTTGTTTTATTGAACAAAAGAAGTACTGTTTTTTTTTAATAAAACAAAAACAGCACTTTTGTTTTATTAAAGATGATTTAATTCCTTGTATGCAATGTCATATTACCATGATTGTCAATGTATCTGTTATGTTTTGAGGTCAGAGTATTTATTTATACCTTTTGTAGTAAAGTGCCTGCACTGCACATGTAAAAGAAAATGGATAACAATTTTGAAAATACAGTTCTGTTGTACCTTCTCTAATTGTTGAGTGTTCTTCCTACCCTTTCACCCAGTGCTGTCTTACAACACTTAAGTTAATACCACTCAAAAAATGTCTTTGGGTTGTACTGTGGTGGCGCAGGGGGTTAGCACGCCCCACGTTTGGAGGCCTTAGTCCTTGATGTGGATGTTGTGGGTTCGACTCCTGGTCCCGGCAACCTTTCCCCCTTTCCTGCATGTCTTCCTCTCTCTCCTCTTTGCTATCTGCCTACTATCGCAAAAAATACAACCCACTAGTGCTGCAAAAAGTCTTCGGAGAAAAAAATGGAATAAATAAAAAACGTCTTTGAAATAATGTAATTCAATCATGGAAAGGATTTCCACACGATTAAATATCTTTCTTTCTGCATGAAGCATGTTTGTTGAGCTAACTTAATTTTTATGAGGTAGTGTGAAGGTACCACTGTAGAATACAGTGGTTTCAACTAAATTTGCATTTATCTTAATCAAGTAAATTATAAAATGGCGATTATAAAATTCAAGGATTATAAAATGGCGGCGCGCGTAGACGCAGTGGCTTTGTGCTCTCTGACTCAAAGTTTGTCATTTCCACTCTGCTCGGTTAAAAAGACCTACAACTAACAAAATTTACTAGCCATTGGTCAAGCAATCGGTGGAAGTCTGTCACACGAGCTTTTCCGTGTCCACAACAACATTCCGGTCGATATTGCACGGACACCGGGCTCTTCCTGGATTACAATCCCAATATCTACGACCAGACGGAGCAGAGAACGTAAACAAAAGAGGGGATGTCGTAGCGGCGTGTTAGCGAGGCCCAGGAAACAGCCATACAAAACACCGCTACCAAGTATTTTTCTCTCCAACATGAGGTCTCTTGTTAACAAACTGGACGAATGGAAGCTGTGGATTGCAACTGACAACCTCATCCGGGAATGCTGCATTCTGTTGATCACGGAGAGGTGGTTAAATCCCACCATACCGGACCCAGAGATCAAGCTAGCAGGCTACACAGCACACCGACAGGACCGATCAGCAAGCTCCGGTAAGAAAAGAGGAGGCGGACTATGCGTTTATGTAAATAAACATGCATATATGGCCAAACCCCTAGCACACCTTGGCCAGTCTGATCACGTGTCCTTACTACTGAACCCTGCTTACATCCCCCTTTGGAAACGTGTCCCCATCACAACCCGGACTGTCACCATCTGGCCTGAGGATGCCTCTCACCAACTACAGGACTGCTTCCAGAGAACTGACTGGGAGGTTTTTGCACATCAGGACCTGGAGAACCACACCTCAGCAGTCTTGGACTACATCAGGTTCTGCACGGACAATGTCACCAGGAGCAGACTTATGAGGATCTATCCGAATAGAAAACCCTGGATGACTAAGGAGGTTCAGGGTCTCTTGAAAGCCAGGAACGCTGCTTACAGGTTAGGAGACAAAGCACTATACAGTTATGCCAGAGCTAACCTGAAAAGAGGCATCTGCCAAGCTAAGGCATCATTCAGAGGGAGAATAGAGAAGCAACTCAGGAACAACAACACCAGGCAGGTGTGGCAGGGTGTCCAGCACATCACCAGCTACAGACCCAGCAACCAACAATGCACAGAGGGAGCCACTTCCATGGCAGAGGAGATGAATATCTTTTTTGCCCGCTTTGAGGCGACACCTATCACAGCTCCATCACAGCTGCCTGTCCACAGCAGCTCTGCTCTCACAGTAGAGGAGTGTGAGGTGAGGCAGGTGATGAGGAAGGTGAACCCAAGGAAGGCTGAGGGACCTGATGGTGTGTTGAGACAGGTGCTCAAAGACTGTGCAGACCAACTGGCTGGAATCTTCACAAAGATTTTTAAACAGTCCCTGTCTCAAGCCACTGTCCCTACCTGCCTAAAGTCCTCCACCACTGTCCCCCTGCCGAAAAGAACCAACATCAACACCTTGAATGGGTTAGAATGCTCTTCGTAGACTTCAGCTCAGCATTTAATACTATACTCCCCCAACGTCTGGTGTCCAAGCTAGTAAACCTTGGGCTCCTATCAACCACCTGCAATTGGATCCTGGACTTCCTAACAGGTCGTTCCCAGAGGGTCAGACTGGGCCCCCACACCTCCATTGCTCTGAGCCTGAACACCGGATCGCCACAGGATTGCTCAGCCCACTTCTCTACACCCTCTACACTCATGACTGTGTCTCCAACCACCTCAGCAACAAGATCATAAAGTTTGCAGATGACACGACTGTTGTTGGTCTCATCTCAGGCGGGAAGGGGGAGCTGGAGTACAGAGATGAGATGAAGCGGCTGTCAGAGTGGTGCAAAGTCAATAACATGCTCCTCAACATCTCCAAAACAAAGGAGCTGGTGATCAACTTTAGGAAGAACAAAATGGACATCCAGCCTCTCACCATCAGTGGGACCTGTGTGGAGAGGGTGCCAGTGTTCAGGTTTCTGGGCATGGAGTTGGAGGACAAGTTAACCTGGAGCACCAACACCAAGGAGCTGCTGAAGAAGGCATAGCAGAGACTGTACTTTCTGAGAATCCTCAAGAAGAACGGTCTCCCCTCAGACCTGCTGCAGGTCTTCTATCACTGCTCCATAGAGAGTGTGTTCAAGTACAGTCTGTGCGCCTGGTATGGTAGTAGCACATCCTCAGACAAGAAGGCGCTCCAGAGGGTAGTCAGGGCAGCAGAGAGAACCTTAGGCTGCCTCCTCCCCACCATGGAACAGATTTACACTTCCAGGTTCCGCAAGGAAGCTATGGACATCTTAAATGACTCTTCTCACCCTGGCCATGGTCTCTTCCAGCTGCTGCCATCAGGCAGGAGATACAGAGCAATAAAAACCAGGACAAATCGCCTAAAAAACTGTTTCGACTCTATGGCAATCAGGGCACTAAATTCAAAGGCATAAGAACTTCTGCTCTGACAACACTTGTTAAAATGTAATTCTGTATACTCTGAGACACCCCCAGGTGCTGAAATCATCTTCTGATGTCTATCTTTCTCATTTCTTTATCCTTTTATGTATGTATATTAAGTCAAGCACAATCTCAATCTCATTGTAATCTGTGGATGACAATGACAAATAAATCTTATCTTAAGTCAATTATTTGATGCAAAACATTGCAAAGTAGTTGGGCTTGCTCTATTAAAATACATTGGGTCCAACTATAGTAAAAGTTAAGTTGAGCCAACACATTCGCTTTAAATTGGAGTAACATAATTACATAGTGCTGAAATAAAGCAAAGTAATCAGGTGGAAATCCTTTCCAGGATTTTTTTATGTTCATCCAAAGAGGGATTTTTTTTCAGTGTAGCCGTCTTAAAGAACAGGGTAAGACCTTTGACAATACAAGTGTTGTAGTTACTCGCATGTTCATCAGAAACTGTCCATGTAAAGATTTAGCTCTCACCTTCAGATCCAAGACTATAGAAAAATGGTTAGCACAAGATGTTCAGGAAGTGTTGGTATCATATGGAAAAGGGACTGAGGTCTGCTCAGAAAGACAGCAGAATCAGTGTGAACAGGACAGAGGTGGACCACACAGCGCCCACATCTGTTCATAAGCAGGAACTGCAACAATGTGTGGCCCCAGACAATTCCACTATGGACAGGCTGGTTAGCATGTTGGAGAAAGTGCTACTTCAAGCTCAATGCAACTCCCAGTCCAGCAGAAGAGAACCTGTTAAAAGCCGTTTGCCGAACATTAAAGTACTGAACGACATACCATGTTCTGTGTGTAATGATAATTCTCACACTGCACGTACGCACTGCCGCCAGAACAATCTGTGCTTCTTCTGTCATCTGCCTGGCCATTCAAGTCGAAACTGCCATCAGAGAGAGCAGCTGCCTTCCCACAACCAGCAGGAAAACTGAAAGATCTGCGTGGAGGGGAGGACAGCGCAAATCTTCTTAGTGACACTCCCACTTTGGATTTTTCTGATGATGACGACTGTGAGACACTGTACATTAATTACAGCAGCAAAGTTCCACCACAAAAGACACTGATTGTGCAAGCCCCTCAGAGACTTTCTAAGACTGACAGCTTGTTCTACACAGATGTGACTGTTGGAAACAAACATTCTCTCAAAGCCTTGGTTGATAGTGGATCAATGGCATGCACCATAAGTGAGGAGGCTGAAGCAAAACTTTCAAACTGTCTCACAAACCTGGATAAGAAACCAGCTGCTGATTTTGTTATTGTTGGATATGGAGGTCATGTCGTCACACCTTCTGCATTGTATGATCTCACTCTAACAGTTTTTGGCTTTAATGTCATAATCCCTGTTTTAGTGGTTCCGGGCCAAACTGATGAAATGATATTGGGAAGTAATGGTATCAGATGGCTTATCTTGGTGAGACAACTGACTGTTCCTCTCAGAGAAGCATTCACAAAGACAGTTTGCCCTGTTTAATGTCTCTGCTGTCAGACTCAATGTCCTGTGACCCAGGCATGAAACCCATCAAAGTGGGCACAGCCAAACTCAAGAGGTCTGTCACTCTCCAGCCCCTAACTGAACATTTAGTTTGGGCCAAACTGCCTACATCTGATGTTTCTTTAGTTGGATGTTCAGTCATCATTGAACCAACTCAGTCCAAGTGCAGACCCAGACAAATTCTAGTGGGGAGAGTTGTGTCATCATTGTATGGTGACGGGTGTGTTCCTGTCAAGATTGTAAATCCAACTGAAAATCCTCTCACTCTGCGAAGAAATGCAAAAGTTGCCAATGTGTCCCCTTGTGTTTCTGTACATGACTTCACCAAACCTAAGTGCATCCAATCCAACACACAGTACACCAAAGACCCTGTAAAGACACCAGTAACAGCAAGGCTTGACCAACAGCCCCGTAACTTTTATGCGGATGATGATGTCTATTTTCGGGGACCAAAATTTCACTAGTTTGCTATGTTATTTGGATGACCTGATGGTCTTTGCCCCATCTGAACAGGTTGCGCTTGATCGGCTCCAGATGGTTTTCTCTCGTCTGGCTGCAAATAACTTAAAACGATCTCCAAAAATGTGTCTCTTTCCTTCTTAGGTCAGTGAAATTTTTGTGTCATGTTATAAGTGAGGACGGTGTAAGCACTGATCCGAGTAAAGTTCAGGTTATCAGTGAGGTACAGGAAACTAATCTTATGGAGCCTGATGGTGAGACACCATGTGCCAGGAAAATTAGATCCTTTCTTGGGATGGTCCTTTGTTATCATCACTTTATTGGGAAGTGCTCTGTCAAAGCTAAACCACTCTTTAGCCTTGTAGCTGAGCCTGGAGCGACAAACAAAAAGGGCGAGGCAACAAACCCAAATTCAAAAAGGGTCAGGTTAAACTGTCCCCATCTGACTGGACTGATGAGTGCAAGGAAGCATTTAAAACTTTGAAAAATTAATTAATAAGTAGTGTTACCTTGCCTCATCCGGATTTTAATGCTCCATTCATCCTTGCAGTTGATGCCTCTTTTGATGGCATTGGAGCTGTTTTGTCACAGCTTCCTCCTGATGGAAGGATGGCTAGACCAGTGGCTTTTGCCAGTAGGACTCGCTCACGCTCGCAGCTAAACTATCCAGTGCATCGCTTGGAATTTCTTGCTCTTAAATGGGCAATATGTGACAAGTTTAGCCACTGGCTAAAAGGGCGTCATTTTTTAATTTTTTTTTTTTAATTTTATTATTAGGGACAGTGCACATTAATGAACAATCAATACTTCTGTACAGACTGTAAATGAGCCAGATTATAGCAT
>CAEFZY010044388.1:0-13453 GCA_903066815.1 Brachyrhaphis roseni
TCTATCTATCTATCTATCTATCTATCTATCTATCTATCTATCTATCTATCTATCTATCTATCTATCTATCTATCTATGAGGCTCGTTCCCAGATTAAAAGCATCTTTTGGCAATAACAACCTCAAAGAAGGTGTTAAATATACTTTTCATTAAGTATATGTTTCTGACTTGAAAATTGGTCTGTTGTAATATTCTAATTCTATTCTAAAGTGCAGAAAGATTAGAATTTTTGCTCACTAAATTTCCAACTTAAACACATTATTTTGTGCCTCATTTCATCTATTTTGTTAGATGTTGATTCGTATAAAATAGGATAATTTAGAATTTTTAAGAACATATACAAAATAATGCAGTATTTTCAAATTCCCAACATTCAAGCCCTCTGCTTCAAACTATCTTCCTCTCTAGCAGAGCTGTTTTTATTCTAATCTAAGTTGCACTCTAGTGGCTGAAAATTCTGTTTGAATTCAAATTCAAACAGAATTCGAATTTCAGTCAAATTCTTTTTGACATTAATTTATTTACAACTTTAAATCACCAAAAAATTAGTTAACTTTATATTTGCGCAGGGTTATACACTACAGATTTCTTATTGTAAAACAAAGTAATATGAAAGACTTAACAGAATAATGTCCATTCAGGAAACTGTAACCAACTGTCAAGAGATGCAACCAAAATACGTTTTTAAAACTCTTAGGTTCTGGCTAAAGCAGCCATCTGTAGCTGACTGTATTGTAGGAAATTTATTTTTAAAGGGATGAGGGTTCCAGAAGGCGCCCCACATCACTTCAACATTTTATAGAATGAATAATAACATTTCAGAATACTTAACCAGTCTCAGACCCTCTGGAGACGTGTGTACAGTGAATTACGATATCGACAGAAGGAGAAAAACAGAAAATATTACATTTCAGTAAACATGCTGCTCAAAACATTTGTGAAAAATATCTAATAATTTTGAGTTTCATTCAGTTAGAAAAAACTGAATGAGAAAGTGTGAAACTCCAGTTGTCATAACTAAATGAACTCAGTTTCTGTAATTTTCTTCCAGCTATGTCATTTTTCCCTTTCATTTAGTTGTTAAATTGTCAAGGAAAATACATAGTAAAAAAAAAAGAGTCTGAAACTGAAGCTGTTTGTGAAAGGTATTTAATTTACTCACATAGTGTTCTTTCTGCAGAGAAACTGCAAAATGCATATTTGCATTTTAATGTCTAAAGGTTAATTACTATAGAGAAGTTGATTAAACTCAATTTGTTTACTCTTTCCTTATCAGGAATGTTTTGTTTTTTTTCAGTCGAATTCTGTTTGAGCAGTATTCAATTATGCCCTTCCACAGGAGCATAAAACAATGCCAATCTAGCCTGTATCACATCCACTTAGATGAGCAATGTTTAAGGCACAGGGGTCAGATTTACTGGGGTGAGAAAATTTGATCTTGGTTTTGAAAGCTGCTTCAAGAAAACAGCATGTGTCTGCAGCGAGAAGCATTAATATATTGTTTCCTTATCAAATCAATTTAATTTTCTATTCCACCTCAGCATTTATATGGAGTCCACATATTTGCACTGCAGGATCAAGTTCCTGTTATATGTTTAATACTTTTTTTTTTTTTTTTTTCTGTGAAGCTACCTGGGATTTGGCGTCCAGTTCGCTTTCCTTCGTGGTGAGCCAAAAGTTGTGATTAAGGGCGAAGAAAACCAAAGTTTTGTTTATTCTACTGAAACCTTGTGCTACAGGGCTATCAAGGGTATTCAGGTTAAATTTTAGTATTTGTGGTTACTTTTACCATCTTCCCTAATTTCCATCAATGATTTGAGCTTCTTTTATTTATGATTGTGAGTAAAGAAATACCCAAAAATCCTTGGCTGTACTCGTTACTTCACTGGTAACAAGAGGCCTGTCTTAACATCTAAATAATTCAGAGAAGGATAGGGAGGAAGTGATGCAGTCAGATGAGATGAATTTCAAGCTCTTTGGCATCAGGTTGACATGATGTGTTTGATGGCATCTGAACCAGAGAACACAGTCACAAACATCAACCAAATATTTTGCTTCATGTCCTCAGGACAAAGTTTTTCTGTTGTCAGTGGCACAGTACAGTCCAGGTACTGTTTCTTTCTTTATTTTTTTTTTCCTTTTACCAAATATGATCAGGGAGTTAGTCTTTCTAGTAAACTAATTACCCAACAAATACCAAAAAGACGACAAAGGCCTGGCTGCAAACGTGGAGCAGGAGTGCGGTTGAGCTTGGGGTGAGGGCCTTACTACAGCCACCGTCCCAATAAGCAGATTAAGACAAAATTAGCCAGCAGCTATTGTTCTCTGTTCACGTTCTTCAGGGTCTTCACATAATCTCAGCTTAGCTCCAATTATGGGTGCTCTAACTTCAAGGCAAGAATCTGTTTTTTAACAATTCCTCTTTTGCATTTTTGGTTTTGTGCCCAAGATGTGAAACTGTGGCTTTGGAGAATGTAACGTTTTAAGGAAGGGGAAGAACTTCATGCAGACTAGGTCATTTTAGCTGCTTTTAGTTGTATTTCTCTTACTTTATGGGAATAATTAGCTTGCCTCCTCCATTGTATTATTATACCGGTCAAACTGTGTTAATAAACCACGTGGTTCTTTCCTTCAGCAGGGACAGGAAAGCTGCACAGAGTTGAAGGAAGATGGATGGAGCTCAATTCACGGAGTGAAGCCTGTTAGAGTTTGTAAAGGATCACAACTGGTTGGGTTCACCTTCCAACAATTATTTTGTACAGCAGTTCTCGTGAAATAATTGTAGAGGACAGCAGCTTTTATCTCTGCTAGAACCCCTCCGTAACCTCATCCTCCACAGTTTAAGCCCATTGGGCTGAAAGAGAACTGAAGAGTTTAACTAAATAGGTTTCATTCACTCCAGTACTGAGAACATTATCTTGCTGGGATGAACGACCCAATATTTCCAATGATCAGCTTTGATGAATCATGTCTGTTATCACCGATGACTGGTTTAAGAGACTGTGTTCTGAAAAATCATCTATCAAACATGATGGGGCTTTCTCTGAGCAGGACTGTCAGTGGGGTATTGGTCAACTGCTGCTTCAGTTGCAGCAAAAACGTAATAAAGCAGATGGCTTTTCATTGATCTAGTTATTCTTGAAAAAGACTATCCCCTTTTCCCTGATCAACTTTTGAGAGAATAGCATCAGTACAAGCTGCTGGAAATACATAGTCATAACTCTCTCTACTCAAGTTTGGTGTAACCACGTTTAATAATGTTTCATTAACAGCAGTTCTGCTCTGAGGAAATAACATTTTAGCTTTTAATAGAGGAAAACACAACAAACACAAGTTTATTTGAACTGACATGCCAACTGTTGATGGATTAGATTTTTATTTTTTTTAAAAGCATTTTGAGTACAGCTATATTTGAATTCACGCAGCCTGCAATGTAATGTTCTGCTTTGTGCCAGTTTTTATGACGAGCCTGAGGTGTGGCTGAATACACGGCAGTGATGTAGCACTTATCCAGCAGCCAGGTGTTCATTTTACTAACAATAGGCCCTGCTGCGTCATTGTGCTCAGGCCAGCTACATCCTCTCATCGCGAATTAAAGAGCAGGGCCCTTACTCATCGTGTCGTTTTTGGAGTCTGACTTGTAAATGGTCTTTTTATTTAAGGCATGGTCTTTGTCTTGCTAATCAAAGATGCCTCTTGTTTGAAATGCAGTTGAATGAAATGAGGGATGGGAAAATGGATACAGAGATGGATAGGGAGGAGGGCTTGTGAAGGTATACAGTGAAAAGAGGCCTGCTTAAAACATGGATTCAGCTTTAAACGACTGTGAATCCCCCCCACCCCCTCCCCAGTTGTTTTCCAGCATCGACCAATGCACGACCACAAAAAAACGTTTTGAAGGCTTTTATGTCTGTAGATTAATATTCCTGAGAAGATCAGCATCTCATTCAGCTGTCTGAAGCAGTTCTTCATTTGTCAGATACTTTAACGTATTTTCTGCTCCATATGCTAATGACTCCTCAAGGGTACAAAAATATCTCTATAAAGGCAAGGTTGATAAGCATATACAATAAAGTCCCAAGATTCATTTGTATGGCATACATAAGTTCCCTAAAGTTTAATTATGGTAAACCTGAGTGGAAATTAGGTATTTCAAAGTTGTCCAGGTATAATTTAACTGCTGATCAAGATTGTATAAGTGCCTGAATGATGTGTTAATCTGTATGAATTATGTTTTCATAATACCCAATGACTTTGAAGATTGTGTGGGCCTGGAGTTGAAGGTAAGCCTCTAATCTAAAAGTGAGGCAATGTTCTTGACAGCAACAAATAAGCAAAGTGCAGCTTCTGAAGGAAGTATCTATTTTATGTTCAAAAACTGAGTTAAGCACTTGCGTAACACCCATATGTGAAGAGTCACACAACACAAAACAGTACAATTTTAAAACTTTTTCTGCCTTCAATGTGACATACTGTATATCCTGTACAGTTACTTAGTGGCAGGCATCAACGATAACACAGTTGTAACAATCTGGTTGGCCATGCAAAGAAACCTGCTTGCACAGCTTGTAGTCTTCTTTGGCAGGAGTCTTTCAGTGTGCCACATCTGAAATTATCCACAGGCTTCTTCAGGTGACCCCACAAATATTTGGAAAAATGTTAAAATCACTCCAGTGAAGTTATCTTTTTGTTTGAATGTTAAATTCAATTCCAAAAGCAACTCAAGGCCATGCAGCTTGTGCCACCATACTGTGGATGTGGTGTTCTTTTGAAGATTGAACGTCTTTGTGCCAAAACTACTTTTTGGGATTTGAGTTCAAAAAAGTAGTTCATCGACTCCTGATGCCTCCTCCTATGTCCTTTGGATGTTTTGGATGTTTTGCTTGGAAGAAAAGGCTTCAGCTTCCGGTCCGGAGTAGCCTTGCCATTGCCTTCCTATGCCAGTCCAAGGATTTCTCCCATTCACTTGGATTCCTCAGGTAGATTTTCTACTGGGCCAATCGGGGAAGAGAAGGAGATGGTGTAAACAATGATGATGATTTTCTGCACTTTTTTAAAATTGTAGTCTGTTTCAAGGTGTGTTCGGAGATGGATGTCCACTCCTTGGTTTAGCAAGTAATCTAAAACAAGGTGCTTAAATATGTTGGGATGCTGCCAAATAATTGGCGGATTATCTATTTATGTTAAGCAGTTGAACAGATGTATTTAATAAGGTGAGTGTTTTTTGTTTTATTTTTTACTGAAGTTTGCAAAGTACTGCTTTACACCAGAAGTGACTGCTGCAAACAATTATTCTATTAAATGTTTCACATCTGCAAGTACATTTAAACTTAATCAATTAACAAAAGAAGTGTGCAATGATCCGTTCTACCTCTAAATTGGTTTACCTAAATTGGTTTGACTTCCCAATTTACTTTTCTCTGCACGACATCATTTGTTTTTTCTAAAGGTGAGTCTAATTATTGATGATATATTATCAGCACAGCTTAATTCAGAGTAGAAATGTCTGCCTTTAACAATGTAAGGGATTCAGTTTGCTGCTTTTGTAAACTAAAAGAAAGACCTGTCATAATCTAAAAATATTTGTCCTTGGCTTGAAGTGTATAATCAAGATGGTTGAAGCTTGCACATTGTAGAAGTGGAGTGGGCATTCTTGTGTGGAGCTAGTCAACAACTCTTCTCTGTTGAAGCATTAAATGTGTGAAGATTTATAATTATGAGTGGGCGTCATTGGGTACGGAAGGAAAAAGAAAACGCTGCTCTTAGGAAATTATTCCGTTTCCCTGCTCTCATTTTCAAATGTTCGCATTTGAAAATGTTCACATTTGTGAATTGAGCTATTAAAATGAAACTGCTGGACAGCAGAATTACTGTGGAAACACCCTCCTCTAGCACGCTCTGTCCCTCTGCGGTGCAAAGCTTTGAAAATCCCTTCATACTGTGTTGCACAGAGGACTTTGTGAAGTAGAAGGGAGAAAACAAGAAACATAGTTAAGAAGCTGAAAAGCCGAGCAGGAAAATCTGTCTCTTTACCGGCTCATTATCATCCCATCTTTCAAAACAATTTATTGCCCAACAGACCAACCTCACATCCTGCAAAGCAACTATTGATCACTAATCAATAAGCTGGGTTTCCATGTGGCTGTGATTCACATCATTATACAGCATGCTTAATCTTCCTCAGTCTGCTGCAAAGCATCCGTTATCAAAACATATATACTCTCTTAAAATATTTATGGAACAAAGATCCACTGCTACCAAAGGAACAAAATGCTGCCATCAGTAAATTACACATAAAGCACAACCATAGCTCTGTTTTCATTACAAATACGAACGAGTATTTATCTATATTCTGCTAATGTCAAGAAAACACGATTTTACAAATGTGGCGTTTCCATTAAAAAAAAGAAATTCAATTTCCACAAAATGCTATATAGGTGTGCAGCATTTTGTGGAAATTAAAGTTGCCGATTTTATAGAAGAGTTATGGATTCAACATGTTTGAATGACACACAGCTTTTTGTGGACTGTGTGATGCTTTTAGAGTTCAGGTGGAGACAGCTGCACTTTGTCCAAACAATAAAAATCTAAAACAAACGATCTTCCTCCCACTACTTCCTGCTATCTTCTTTGACGTTTTCGCCAGTAGTAACACGAGTCATGTGTTGATCACATGACTTGATGTGCAGAAATATTTCCATTGCAGTTTTAACAAAATACATCTATTTTGATATGGCTGAATAAACACCTCATCACAGAGCGAAAAGTCCTTATAGAAAAGCGTGAGTTGTTTCGAATCTGCTAAATTTATTTTTGTACTTTCAATTTACACTATTTTATGTTTGTTGGAAATGTAGCTACTGTAAAGATAATTACACAGCTTTGTTAAAGTATTCACAACTTTGAAACTGTTTCAGAATTTGTCACGTTGCAAGAACTTTACAAATTCTACATATTTTACAGGGATCTCATGAAATAGACCAACAAATCATAGGATCATCACAGGAAAATGAAAACAGAGTGACGTGTTTTTCTTAATATTTTTTTTTTTTTTTTTACAAATAAATTTTGACAATGTGAGTTGAATTTGTATTCACCTCTATATAAGAACCCGCTCTGGTAGGTCTTTGAAGGAACTCTAACAGCTTTTCACATCTGGAGATTATAATTTCTTTTATACACTCAGATTAGAGGGTGATCATCTGTGAACATCTTTTTTTTGCACCTTGCCACAGACTCAAAAGTGAGAGTCCCCACAGCATGATGCTGCCACCACATTGTTTCACTAAACAGAAGGTGGCTCTAGTAACATAGCTAGCTCATGAAGACTTTGGAAAGAATGTCATATGACAAACTTTCAATTATCAGGTAAAAAAATAAAAAATAAAATCACTTGCTTTTATAAAGCCCAGTTTTTGGAGTAAATTCATAATAAACTAAATGTTACTCCAGCAGAGGTTTTCTCTGTTGCATGTATGATGTTTTCTTTTTCTGTAATTTACTTGAGTTTGTGCTGTTGTATTGTCTGAAGATCAGTAGGGGGAGTATATCTTATTTTGTTAAAATAACAAAATAAGATAACTCAGAGATCCTCCCACCTGAGTTGTTGATTTCTGCAGCTCCTCAAGTGCTACTATGGAAGTCTTTACTGCTTCTTTAGGTAATGCTCTCATTGCCTCCGTCTCAGTAGAGATGGACAGAAATGACTTTCCATTTTGACGATGGACAATCAGCACTCTGTGAAGTGAACTGTTTACCAATTGTCTTCTGACGGTTGTGCTGGGCCTTATTAAGGATCATCAGCGTAAATGAGGATTAATACATACCGACAGTCCACCTTTCAGATTGTATATATAAAGCCCTTTGAAATCCACGTAGAATTTTCTTTCCACTTCCATTCTGCTCTTGGTTTGTCCATCCAAATAAAACACAACAAAGTTTGAGGGATGTGACAAAATGTTGTAGGTGTTTCAGTGCTTTTAGAAGGCACTGCACGTACTTGGTCTGATACTTGTGTGTCATGTTTGACAGAAGCAGGAATCACACCTTGACTTTGATTGCATGTAATTTGATGACAGAGTGGGCTTTACACTAGGGGGAGACAGAGACCCTTTATGGACGTACCATCATTGTTGACTAACGATTGCGTGATTAATAAATTCAGGTGATAAGTAAATAAAAACAGATTCTTCTCCTTTAGATGTTCTGCTGAGAAGCAACTGTCTGATTGGCAGCAGACATACAGGCCAATGCCAGAGGAGTATTGCTGTCTGTGCAGATTGTATTATCCACATATATAGACTATCTGTGATTACCTATTTGTTTTTTATTTAAAAATCAAATAATCCCCCAAAAAGGAAGGTTTGGTGTCACGTTCTTGTTACTGTGTGTCTTAAAATGCTTAGACAAGCGTCGAGGCAGCTGGGTCCTTTAACCGAACCATAATGTAGTGAAATGTGGGCCACATTACTGGGCTGTATCCTGAGGGAGACTCAGTGTAACGGCAGCATGGGAAAAAGGAGAAACGGTGTGAGGCAGGGAGAGAGGAGGAACAGAGCGTTGTCAAATTGCCCTTTCACAGTCTATCTTAAACCCATAACGCCATGCTCCCAGATAGTTCATAGGATGTGTTGGGCAGTCAATAACCAATTTATGTGAAGTTGATTGAGGAAAAGGAACCACTGCCTGGTCATTTTCTGTGAAGTGCGGAGTCATTTCTGCGGTGCTGCTCCTTTGTGTGAACCCTCCGAACTTTCTCTTGGAGCAAGATTTGCCCAGATCCTTCAATTATCGTCCTTTTTTGAACGTATACCAACTTTTAACCTTAATGAATGTCTTACAAATTATATGATGTCTGCTTTTCTACAAGCATGCCTGAGTTGCTATAACAACAAATGCAGCTATAACTCTCTGCTCTGGGTTAGGCTAAAAGAGCAGCGTATTTTACATCCTGTATATAATATGCCGCAGCTTTTTGCTGTCTTTGTCTTTAACGTCTGCCTTTCTGTGTGAGCTGAGGCAGTATTCTTGTTGATGAAAACAAACAGGAAAGAAAACGCCTTGCTTGCAGCGAGACGACTGACAAAATGCAGACAGTCAAGCAGAAACAAATCGAACCCTGCTTTGCTTGCTGCTTTTCTGCAGCGTTAATGAGTGTCGAAAACAGCAGGGGGTTTTCATTGTAGTTGTTAAATCTACTCCACTGCTTTGAAACCCACAACAGTCATGTATAAAAGTGGAGAACATGGAGGGGGGGAGCTGCTGAGAATCAATATTATAAAATATTTTTTCATAAAGTACATTTAGTAAGTTAATTCAAAAAGCTGGATTCATTACTATATATACGTCAAGACTTTTTGCTCACTTTGATATTTATTGATTAGAGATTATGAAATCCTAGACCTCACTTCCTCACAATTAAAACAATATGAAAGAACAATCTTATAAAGTATTTTTTATACAGAAATTTTAACTTTCTAAAATATGTTCGAGTATGTACACTCTGTATGCTGACGCTCCTTTATACTTTATCAACCCAGCGTGGCATGGAGGTGAACTGCCTGGAAGAAAGCCAATGTTGATTTCATATTCACCTTCAGCTGTTTGGATGCTGCGTCTCCCATCTTTATCCTGACAATGTCCCATAGATTGTGTGGAGAGTGCGATAGCCAATTAAACAGAGTGAGACCACAGTCATTAAAGTAGATTTTAACAGTATGAGATAGTATAAAATCCTGCTCGAAAAAATCTCCAAAAAGATTTTCTGCTTTGACTTTGGACTTGATAAAGCACAGTGGACCAGCACAGACAGATAACATGGCACCTTGAATCCTCACCGACTGTGGAAACTTCACACTGAACCTCAAGCAGCTCGGATTTTGTGCCTCTCCACTTTCCTTCAGAGTCTGGGACCTTGATTTTCAAAATAAATAAATAAATATTCTAAATGTACTTTGATCTGCAAAATGGTTTTGAAACTACTGAGCCACAATCGAGCACTTCTTTCCTCACTTCAGGAGGAACACCTCTAACACTGACTTTAGTTCAGTAGAGGCTTAACAAAAAGCAGTCTCTTCTATTAATGTGTAGCTAATGTGCAATTTCTTCATAAAAATAATTATTGTTATTCACATTTTGAATTGAATTACTGAAATAAAATTAGAGGAATATATGTAAATATAAAGATTTGAGGGCATTTTCTGGAAATAATAGAGACGTGTCAAATCACGCTGTGGAATGTATATTTATTAAGTTAAAAATTTTAAATTCACAGATGAATTATTGTATTTGCAACAGAACGAAAATGGCTGGATATGATGGAATCAAGTTAGAAATGTTTCTACAGTTTTGTATCGTTGAAGGAGGCACACACCGGGTCTCGATAGCAATACTCAGGAACAGTCAAAGCTTCAAGAATACATTTAAGAGCACTAAGTGCAGAACCACTTGACCTACTGAATGTACATTGACATCAGAGCTGAATGTGGATTAAAGATTTACACAGCGGCGAGTAAAAACCTTCAAATAAATTCAGCTGAATATAAAGTTTTTTTCTTGAGGAATTTCATGTTTATAAGCATTTCCACGATTTTGTGGCGCATAACGGAAAGCAGAGAGTATGCAGACATGTAAAAGTGTAAAAGCCTTTCAATTCAACCATCATAGAAAGACTTCTGGCCAATACAAAGAACTCTGTGACCTGAAAACTCACAACAAGGTCTATAAAAAGATTAGAAAAATAAACATGGCAGAGTAGTTTAAGAGCCTTTAAGATAGCAGACTCTCTCCTTAGGTCAAGCAGTAAATGCCGAGGTACAAAACTCACAACACTAGTTGTTTGGAAATGGGTAGTACATCAACACATCAGCAGGTCCTTATGGCTATATTGATTGGATAATAGGTCCGGGACAGTTTTACCCTCTGAACTACTGCGTCAGTAGAAACACTTGATGTCAGAGCTTTCATAAAGAAGAAGGAAAGGGGAAAAAAAAAAAAAAAATATATATATATATATATATATATATACACATATATATATATATACGGTATATATATATATATATATATATATATATATATATATATATAGCACTTTTCTGTTATAAGACACGGTGGACGCACAGGGAAGGTTGGCAGGCGGGATTCACGTCGCTGTCTGGGAGAAATATCTTCACGGTGGCACCGATGGGACTGTGCTGTCTGTGCCATCATCCTGAGTGGTTAATATCTGAAGAGAACAGAGAACATGGTTCCTTCAGTAAACCTGAAATGATTCATTTAAAGAAGATAACATGTGTTGTTTCAAATCATCTATTGTTTCCTGATTCTTTGCTTCCACTGAGCCAGATGTTCAGTAATGCTTAAAAGTCTTCTTACCAACTGATGGCAATAAATTGTTCAGACCTTTAGTGAAAATTGGGGAAATTGTAAATGTGTAAAACAAAAGGAAAAGTGTGAGGTCTGAAAAGCACGTCATAGTCATGCCTTTACGAAACAGGAAAATTCAGCAAGGATTGACACAACAGATGAGAGGCATTAACCTACTCACTGTTTTTCACAGAACCAGTGAGGCTAAACATAAATAAAGAAAATCAAATCAAAAGAAATACTTTGAAAAGGCCTCCAGGAGGCATAATTTACAAGCTGACAAAATATGACTTACTGGAAGCAAAATATAAATAAATGGGACATATAGTGCCTTGAAAAGTGATATCTTGAACATTTTGAAATAATAAAATAGAAAGTTTTCAAAGTTAAAAATAACTATGTTATGACCCTTATTGCAAAGCTGGAGTCAATTTTTCTTTCTCCATTCTTAAATATCTTACATTTGACTAAAAGCAGCTGTGAATATCAATGTTGCCAAACAGTTTTTTTGTCCTTTTACTTTTCATAATCATGTCTATTTGTATTTCACTTTACAATTACACACTGATCTGCATAAACCACATTAACACAATGAAGTTTGTGATACAAAATATGATAAAGTTCAAGGCATACAATTAACTTTTCAAGGCGCTGTATCTCCAAGGTTTTGCAAGGTTCTGCACTGCTGAATGCATCTAATTCACCTGAAGACAGTATGGAGCGCTACTTAACATGCAAACATCACACTCACTAGTTTGATATTTTTACAGTGTTCACACATTATAACCACACATCATAATCTCAAAGGACTCTAGGTATGAACACACCACAAAAAAAAAATCATGCATCATGTCTACTTATCTATAACAACAACTATAATATTAGATGTTTTCTAATGAGAAATATCTAAATAAGAATCAAAAAGAGTGCTTGAAAAATAGATGAGTCCAAAATGGACAGAAATGAGTGCCTTTCAAAAATGTGTGTGAAGGATGAGATAGAGTGATGGTTGAAGCAACGGGAGTCTACAAAGCTGCAGAGTTATGAGTGTTGAAGCTACAAACAATGGATACAAACAGGAAGGGGATGATTTTATTGATCGAGTTCAGGCTGAGGAAATCACATGTAAAATACCGTGTCACTGAAAAGCGCTTTTATTCGGTAACAGGAGCGACTGGATTGTCTTTCTGCTCAGAAGGAACGGCTAGGTAGTTTGTCCTGCAGGAAAACAGAGGAGCGTCTAAAAAACAATGCCTTGGTTTTCTCCAGTTACAAGGCAGAAGTTTTCTTTTCAGTCTGGAACAACAAGGCTGCAACATACATTTCCCTTTAAATCACACATACGTAATTCCTCACATGTCCCATGTGGAGTTTATAAAAGACAAAGCAATCAGTGCAGTCTTGAGACAGCGAGTGCACATCCAGATGAACTGACACACTCATTCAGTATTTATCATCATGCTCTTAGCCTCTTAAAATCTCAGCGCTAAAAATGCTTGCAGTTACATGCAGTGCACCTACACGACTTCTCTGCAGACTAAACAGGATTCATATTAATGAAATGAACTTTGTTACCCAGTCAGCAAATGTTAGGGAAGAATAGTTATCTAAATCTTTGACCAAGTCTTTCTTTTTGTTGTCACTTTCCATCTTGATCTTAAACAATTATCTCAGATATTACAGCTAATTCACTGCCTCGACTACAAAGACTAAATGCATATAAAAATTATGAGTCCAACATAATAGAAGTTAAATACTTTCGCACTGCTGAGTTTTGTGTCTTTTAATAAGGGCTAAAGCCTCGACAAAGCTTTAGCAGCTTCATTAAAGTACCATCTAGCTTAATATGCTTTAGCCAAGGTTAAAGTGATTATTTGGAATGCAAATATCAATCATGGTAACCTTACACAGCAAGGCTCACAACTTTAAAATAATTGCTGACCTGGAATATTATAAGAAAGTCCTCCCAATAATCATAGCAGTACAACTACTCTACTCACTTGCAAAAGGAAGAAGAAGAAGAAGAAGAAGAAGAAGAAGAAGAAGAAGAAGAAGAAGAAGAAGAAGAAGAAGAAGAAGAAGAAGA
>CAEFZY010044398.1:0-17942 GCA_903066815.1 Brachyrhaphis roseni
TTCCAGTTTTCCCATCATGCTGTGTTGGTCCTGCAGCTGACTGGCCTCTCTCTGGTTGCCATGGGAACCTGGGTGACGGCGGGCGGCGGCCCCTTCCTCCGCCTGCTGGGGCCGTTCTCCAACCAGCTGCTGCGCTTCGTCAACATCGGCCTCCTCTGCATCGCCATGGGAACCGCGCTGGTGCTGCTGGGAGCACTGGGAGCTCTGGGAGGATGTGCAGCTCACTGGGAGAGCAAGTGTCTGCTGCTGACTGTGAGTGGGGGGGGGTGACCTGGGGTCAGCAGGTCTGACCTTTGACCTCTGACGTCTGTATCCTGCAGCTCTTCTCCATCGTCCTCATCATCTTCATCTGTGAGACGGCAGCTGGAGTCGTGGTTCTGGCCTACTCCTCCTTCGTGAGTTTATTCAAAATATAATAATAATAATAATAATAATAATAATAATAATAATAATAATAATAACAATAATAATAATAGAGCAGGAAGCCCAATGAGTTTCTATGAAGCTCCACCAAAATATTAGAACCCAAAAAATTTAAACACAAAATATTCATGGAAATTTGAGTAAAACATGAAACAATGAAAAAGTGACAATCATAATTATTTAATAATAAAGTTTTAAATGATGTTTAAACTCTTTTATTGTTACCAAATGTGAAAAATCTTTCTAAACTTTCACTGTGAACTTTGACCTCTACTGGTCTGATAAATCTAATGAACAAAAACACAAATATGTTATAAATAGAAATAATAATCTGTGAATTCTTAAACAGTTTCTCCAAATTATATCGCAATAATATAAATGTGTTTATATCAGACTATAATAAAGTGTAAATAATATCATTTGATTCATGTTTTTCTACAAATCCAATCCGTGTGGATCTGGAGAGGTTTCTCCTCTTCATCCTCCCTCCTCTTCCTCAGGAACAACGTCTCTGGAGCCGAAGCATTAAATATGCAAAGCAGCTCATTTGCATATAACACACACACACACACACACAGGAAGCCGCACGGGGGAATCGGGTTTTAAACTCTTAAACGGACCGGAGCAGCAGAACCTTCCAGAACAAAACGCACTGCAAAAACACAAAATCTGACCAAGTCATTTGATCTGGTTTCTACTGTAAATATTTTTGTTAAACTTCAGATCAGACAAAACAAACAAGCAAAGAAAAGTTCTAGTTTATTAGTAAAACAACGTTTTCATCAACGTTAAGGAATTAAAACAAGCTTCTTGATGAAAAGTTTATTTTAAGTCAGTTTTGTCTAATTTGAGTTTCTGAGACGTTTGACCAGAAACTGGACAAAAACACTTGGTAGGATTTTGTTTTACAGTGCAGGAGGTCCAAACTTTTATTCTTTGGGCCAAAATCAAAAGAAAAGAAAAAACTAAAATCTAGCAAGTAAAGAGAAATTTAATCACATGACAAATTAAAATCAGCTCAATAATTTCCCGTCTGAATTTATAATTCATTTTATTTTATTTTCTGTTTGCTTGTCGTGTTTTATTTTGGATATTTGAAATATCTTCCAGTTCCAGAGTCTTTACAAAATTAACATTTTAGCATCATTATTATTATTATTATTATTATTATTATTATTATTATTATTATTATTATTATTATCAGTATATCACTTAAAATGGTGTCAAAACATTTTATCACAATAATTACTGGGATCGTTTATCATCCAGTAAAATCCAAAACTTACTGAAGATTTTTGAACATTTGCTGTAATAAAAGAAAAGTTTTTAAATATTTTTTTAAATTCTGTCCCAGTGTAATGAATTAAATAAAGTTTAACATGCAGCAGGAAGTGGAGTGATAATCCACGTTTTAACGACCCAGCATGCACTGGGGCGTCTCCTCCACGCTGCAGGTCTGAGGCGCCACAGGATTATGAATCAAATCAGAAAAGCAGAGGAGCAGAAACTCTGGACGAATATGAAATGAGACAGAAAGCGAAGCGTCGATTTATATGGAAACGTCCGGCAGAAAAACGACTCGGCGGGTTTGGATTCATCTCCAGTTTTCCCGTTTCTCTCCCAGCTGATTTGTGAGGAGAAGATTTATTTAATTTGGCTGATTAGGAGTCGCCACAGAAACACGGCCTCCTTAAATCAGCTCTTCCCTCCACTCTGATTGATTTGCTGTGTTTAGATTTACAAGCTTCTGGTTTTCTGAAGAGAAAACGATATTTTAGGTCAGAACCGGGGGAAACGTTATTGTCCAGAAACGGTTTTCCAATTTGATCCACAGATGATGGAGATTTAAACAACTTTCAGGGAAACGAGATTCATGGCTGGAAACACAAATACTGAGAAAAACTTTTGGGTCTGTTGCAATAAATCAATTAATCACACGATAACTAAAAATGAAATCAATAATCTCCATTTCTGCTGGAAACTGAATGATAACTTTTGGTCTCAACCAGAAACTTCATGATTCATTTTATTTATTGTTTCTGTTGTTTTGTTTATTTTGAATATTTAAAATTTCTTCCAGTTTCAGTTTTAAATGTTAGAATTTAAACGTTGTTGATATTTGAGAATGTGTTCTTACATTATTATCAGCATTACCGTTATATTAATTGAAAATGGTCTCAAAAAACCAATATTATCGTTTATCGCGATAATTTATTGTCCAGAAACGTTTGCAACGTTTCAGGGTCAAAACCTGAGGTCAGAGGATTGTTTCCTGCGCCGGTTCTCTGACCCAGTTCAGTAACCTGCTTCACTGGACGCAGCTCTGTCTGCAGGACTAATAAATTTACTGTTTCTTGTTAAACTTGTGTTTTCCAGGCTGAAGGCATCCTCAAGGCGTGGGCCGTTCCCGCGCTGCAGAACGATTACGGCAGCGATCCGACCCTCACCGGGATCTGGAACGCCACCATGGCAGAGGTGAGAGACACCGGGTAATAAACCTGACGGGCCTTCAGACTGACCTTCAGAATGACCTTTAGAGTGACCTTCAGACTGACCTTCAGACTGACCTTTAGAGTGACCTTCAGACTGACCTTCCTGTAGTAAAATAACTGAATCAGCCTCAGATTAAAGCGTTAATCAGTAATCAATATTTCTGTGTTTCCCGCCAGTTGAAGTGTTGCGGTTTCTCCAACTACACCGACTTCCTGGGGTCAGAGATGGAGGAGCAGAACAGGACCGGCCTCCCACCCAGCTGCTGCTCCACCAACATCGCCCCCTGCAGCCCAGCGGAGGCGGCACGCTCACCTGTCCAGGTCAAACTTCTCTACAGACTCACTGACTGAATGGTGCTAATTATTGTGTTTTTTCTTTATCATTGCAGGTTATTAAATATTGGAAACATAATGGTATTTTAGTTTGTAATATCTCCCTGTGCACAAGGATGATCTGATGTTCCTCCTTCAGGGCTGCTTTGATCCCATCCTGAAGACCCTGAGGAAACACACCTGCGCTGTGGGAGGCGTGGCAGCAGGACTGGGACTCCTAGAGGTAAAAATACATAACGACCCATTTGAGGTTCATAAGACCCTCAGTACGTGAACCGATGTGGCTTCGGCTCAGTTTGGTCAAAGTGGGAAACGGCCACTGGTCCAACCAGCTGAGAGCTGATTGGCTTGGTGAGCCTGACCAGTACCACAGGTGGGCACAAGTCTGCTAGTCGGCTAACAGTGGAGCTAATTTTTTACTTAGCACTTTTTGCTAACTTTGAAAATGTTTAGCCCACTTAGCTTCGACTAAATTTAACTTTCTGGATAAATCCTAAACGCTGGTTTACTGGCAGTTTTTTAAACTTTCAGTCAAATAAATTTTGACATTTGACATATTCCACTAATACCACGTTGGCATGGTGGTTAGCTTTAGCTTCCATTTAATACTGTGTTGGCGTAGCGCTTTAGCTAACATTGAAATTTAGCACACTTAGCTGCCCCTAAATGAATTGTTCTGGATAAATTCTGTAGCACTAATTTTCTTTGCTGTTTTGTAAACCTCTTGTGGAATAAAGTTTGACTTGGCTGTAAATTTGGTTATTGGTTCTTTAAAATTCTTTAGACGTTTATATTTGTGCTCTTATTTTGAAGTCTATTTACACAGCAGCTCCGTTTTCTCTCCTCATGCTTTTTATTTTCTTAAGCTGTATTGAGCAAATGGTAATTATACAACCAGTGAACAAATGAGGAAAAATCCAACACTTACATGAACAACCAATCAGGCGTGACTCTGGTTTTAACTGGGTCGTCAGGCAGGAAGTGCTCTGATTGGTTCATTGGAGGCGAATGACCTGTGACAGAAACAGAAGAGAAAACTGGAGATATGCCCCGCTTCCTATGAATGTAATATTTGTGAAGAAATGTGTTTTTAGTTGTAACATTTATTCAGTTCCTTATTTAGAAACTGAAGTTTCACGTGAATCTTTCAATGATCTGGTTTCTGCTCATATTTTTGATTCTCCTGCTCCTCAGATCGCTGCCATGATCGTCTCCATGTACCTGTTCTCTCACCTGGATGAGAAAGTCAGCTGAAGTTCCTCCTCCCAGCCTGCAGAGGCAGTAGATCCTGATGCTGTCCTCCTCTTTGCTGCAACATATTTAACACTTCCTGTTGAGGTTTAGCTCGATTTCAGTTCAGTAGAGAAGTTTTAAATATATCTATGAACTATAAATATATTAAAATGAATTAACTGCTTTATTTATGGAATAAAATATTATTCCATATTTTAAAAAGGAAAGTTCAGGTTTTATAAGTTGAGTTTCTGTAGAGATTTTGTTGGTCTGCCAACAGCAACACTGTAGTACCAGTCTCCCACCAGTAGGTGGCATAAGTGAAAGAATGAGCAGTACGGATCTCATTAACTCATTTTGTTCTTTTACATCTTGAACTAAATTTACCGGTTTAATCAGTGATGTGGATCAAATCATAGACACTTCAGGAGTGGTGGCTTCTTCCTCTGATTGGCTGTTCAGCTCATGTTGGTTCAGATCATTTCTATATATAGAAATGATCTAACCCTAACCCAGCTTCAGCAGCGTCTTCCTGAGGTCTCTAGGGTTCATTGTGAGGCCACTCTTGTCGCCTTCATGTTGCCGAGGCTTTAATCTGAGTTACAGTTGAGCAGCGAGGCGAAACTCTGCTGACGATCAACGACTCTGTGAAGGTCAAAGGTGAAGGACAGGAAGCCGCCAAACCTGCAGGGGAACCAGGACGCCACAGATTTACATCCCTTCATTTGGTTTCCCAGGATGTTCCAGAGGGAAATCAGGACGAAATCCGAGCTCCTTCAGAAGATTCAGCCATAAAAACAATTTAAACATTAAAAAAATGTAAAAACATCTTTATTCAGTCAGAGAAATAAAACATGTGAGACGTTCAGCCCACTGAGATGCTTCACAGCAAACTAAAATTAAAAAACCATAAAGTCAAACATAAAAACGAGTTCAGTAACACTGCAGATCAGATAAGACTCAAATTTAAACCGGAATAATTTGGGTTTGAACTTACAATGGAGTATTAGGACCAGGCTAAAATATTAATTATGACAATAAAGTACAATAGTGTTTAAAGCTTAAATAATATGAACATAAAGTTTTATGGTATTTTAACTTTTATTCTAGCATTATTATGTCTTTATTATTATATTAATATGACTATTTTATATTATTCTGGTAATATTTAGACATTATTAATTATGTTTTCCTTTCTTAGTCTGGTCCTAAAGCTGTCATATAAACTGGAATAAACGCTGCCAATGTTTAATAGACAAACTATCCCAAAAAGGTTTTTCTCCTGAAAACGGATCCGGTCGGATTCTGAATCCGACCGGATCTGGACTTTTTTTCTGCTGAAACCTAATTGAAGCTGAACACGTCGTCTGCCTCCAGGATTTCTTTCACTGTGTTTCTAAAAGCTGAGAACCAGAACCAGAACCAACCGGGCTTCATGTCTGCATCGGCCACCAGAGGGCGGTAGAGTCCTGTTTATGTTTCAGTTCAGTCTGGATTCAAAACAGAGTAAAAACTTTAGTGTTCTGTTAAGAAGTCACTCAGCTGATGCTGAAACCAGAGCAGAACCAATCGGAAGTTCTGCTTGAGATTCTGCAGAACCAGAACCAGGATCCAGTTTCAATCAGACTTTTAGCAGAAATAATCTTTTCTGTCATCGTTTGGATAATTTTGAGTCTCAAAAGTCATTGTAACATTTAAAAATCCACCAATCAGAATTTTACTATAAATATAAAAGGTTGAAAACATAAAAAGCTGAAATGTTCAGAGTTCAGTAGTTTCTCTAAACTCGGCAGGTCAAAGGTCGATTCCTCATAAGCAGCAGGTTGAGGTTAAAACTCCAGGATCCAGATTCTGAATATTAAACCGGTTTGGTGAAAACCTGGACGGTTCTAATTGTCTAAAAATAGATTCAGTTTCTTTCTCTCTCTGAGATGTTAAAATGTTCAGAGCATGAAGAGTTAATATTAATAACTGGGATCATTCTGGGTTCCAGTTCTTACTGGGTTTAATGGAACCCTTCCATCTCCAGACTGACTCCGTTCTGAGACCCAAAGTTCCAGAAGAGCTTCCTGTCCGGTTCCGGTTCTGGTGGACCAGGCGGCTACAGCTGCTCCACCGGCGCCCCCTCCTCTTTGGGCGGCGGCTCCAGGTGGATGGGGGCGAGGGCGCCCGGTTTCTTCACGCTGCCGAGGAAAAAACAGAAACACCATTCAATCGGTTCCATCTGACCTCTGACCTGTGAATCACTTCCTGTCCAACCAAACAATCTGAATATTAATAACCTCCAGTTGTTTTACTGAGCTTCATCAGAAGCTGGTGACCTTTGCCAATGTCTTTCTCCTTCTCTCATTACTTTCCTGTCAATTCACTATCAAATAATATTTCCTGTTTTCAACTCGGTCCATCACAAACCTCCCGCTGCATAGACTTTACTTTAGCTTTTAAACTGAAATGAAAATGACAAAATTGTTGGATTTTATGACTTTTTAATCATTTATAAAATGTTTTTTTTTCACAGCAGCTTTCAAAAGCTGGAAAATCTGCTAAATCCTCCAACTCATATTTAAACCTTTCTGTGGTTAAAAGTCTTCTCTTTATTAAACTAGGGGGCGCTGCTACTGCTACTTTTGTTTGTAGGACAGGATGCAGTAAACCAGCAGCATGATCAGCTGATCTGTTCTGGGATCAGGTCTGAATCCTCTATTATTCAGTTCTATCTTTACGCCGATGATACTGTGACGTACTTCTGAGAATACCCATAATTTAATCAGTCACAGCTTGAATTGTTTAAAAAATATATTTCTGTTTGGTGCACAAAATACAACAGAGGTTAATAAAAAAAGAGAGTAAAGCTAAAATAGTATAGAATGAAGTCATGTGGTATAACTTTAATCTCATATTCTCGTTTAATGATCAAACTATGGAGGTTTAAGGAGTTCAAACTGCTTTTTCTCCCCTGATCTTGGCATTGATATGAAGCGCAGAGTTTGGTATTCTCTTCCCAGCCCAAGAATTACTTACGAGTACGGAGAGATCGGCACAGCAATGACCAGAATGTGGTTCCTTTTCCTGAAGAGCCGCCAGAGTCCTCTGTGATATCCTCGAACATCCAGATCCCAAACATGGAGGCACTGATAGAAAACACGGAAACGCCAAGTCATTGAGGGGAAACCCTTCCACCTCCCAACCCGGATGACGGAGAGCGAGTACCTTGGCCAGCTCGGTCCAGGTGGACGTGTCCAGCTCAGACTCCATCTTTATGAACATGACGTAGGTCTTGCCCTCCGTGTCCGGGACGAACGAGTCCTCGCAGGGATTCCTGGAGTGATCCAGCAGCTCCGCCTCCCTGGATCAGGGACAAACACATCCGGAACGCCGTGGGAAACTTTAAACAGACGTCACAACCCGAGCAAGATCCTTGGTTCTGCAGAGACTCTCACCTCAGCAGCTTCTGGATCTCCGCCTCGTATGCATCTTTCCTCAAACTAGGAAGCAGAGAAACAAGAAAAACGGTCAGAGAATCAACAGAGATCCAGAAAACAGCTCCCGGCTGCTGAAATCACCTCTCCACGTTCCTCAGCTGAACGTTGGGAATCGTGTTAAACTTGTGCTTCTTGAAATAAACTTCCTGTGAAGAGAAGAAGAAAACTGGATCCATAAAGTCATCTGGAAATGTCTGAACTTCGGTCTGCTTGCTGTTAAATCAGGTTATTAGTTTTCGTCCAAAGTCCTATAAAAACTCGTATAAAGTTCATTTTTACCCAACTTGAAACTCCTAAATCCCTTGAGGCAAACATGTTTATGTTTTATCCAAAGCCACACAAGTACTTAGCAATGCAGCTAATATTAAAGCTAACAATGAGCTACGTAGCGGGAAGACCAGTAGTCCGGTTCTGTCAGAGGGAAGTACAGGTTAGGAAAACTTTCCTAAAAACATCTAAAACTCAGATTTATGTTTGTGACTTCAATTAAAACATTTGAGTGTTTATATGTTTATGGTCAGAGAGGGTTAAAACTAGCTTAAATTAATGTGTGCATGTGTGTGTACTGGTTTATGTATCTTCTGGGACCTTTTATGCTTGACATGCGTTATGAGGACCCAGAAGGTCCCAGTATGGGCAGAAATACAAACTTGTGTGTGTGTGTGATGTTTCTGTGAAAGCAATCCTTGGCTTCTCACGTGGAAATATCCGTTCATGTTGAGGCCGATGATGCCGAAGTGGTAGGAGCGCGACACGTCGGGAATGATGCACTCTCGGCCTTTCCTCTGCTCCGGCATCCTCATCCACATGTCCCAGTCCCAGAGCTGCAGCACCACAAGAAAAATCTACGTTTTCTATCAAATCCAGCTAAACAATGGCCTTTTCATCATTTCTCTATCTTATTTAATCTGTTTCTATAAAATTTACTCTAAACTTTAAGAAAGCTGCCAGATTTGATTTACTAATACATTTGCATTCAGGTTCAGTTTTTAAATATCTCTTCTCTGACTTGTAGATTTAACTGGACATTTATTGCATCGTTTATCATTTACAGTAATAAATTTCTGATAAGATTTGATCTTATTCTTGTCACAATAAATTCCAATAAATGATTTTAAAAGTAACCCAAACCCTCTGTAATGTCAAGATTATTATTTTTAAAGTGTTTCCTGCACTGTTTAATAACGGTACATCAATAAACATCAATACATTTTAAAGTAAGATTAAATGCAATTACTGTTTGAAGCTTAATGATAAAAATTTAATTTCTATATGTGACTGGTGTCCTAAGAAACACAATACGAATGGAAATGTTTTTCAAGAGAAATGTTTGTGTTGCTATGAAATAAGGAATAATTATTATATTATTTTTATCATTATCACAATATTACAACAAAATATTGTGTTAAATCTTTAAGTCTGATTCACTCATCCCTAAAACTGAATATTTTCACATTTGTCATTTTTCTGTCTTAATGTTCGTGACCTTTTCGGGGGTCGGCCATTTTGGCTCCAGCTCGTCCTTGTAGATGCTCTTCTTCAGCACCCAGCCCAGGCCGGGCATGCTCTCCACCCGGTAGAGGAGGGCGGGGTCCTCCGCTGTGTGCTCATAGCCCTGCTCACAAACCAAACAAAGGTTCAACACACCTGGACGCCAGGTAATGACACACAAAGATTCAAAGAGGAATGGCAAAAGCAAAGGAGGTGGAGCAGCAGTAATGGAGTCATCCAGGACATTTTACTGTGGAATATTGAACAGTGAGCCGTTAGCATGTCATTCTGGTCATGAGGTTGTTATAAAGCAGGTCCCCAAAGTGGAGGGCCGGTTGCATCCTGCATGTTCTAGTTCTCCTCTGGTACCAACAACCTTCTCAGCAGGTCGATGTTCTTCTCAGGCCTCTAATGAGCATCATCTGATCCAGGTGCGTTAAACCAGAGAGACTAAAACATGCAGGATGCCGGACCAAAGGACCCACTGTGGGACCCCTGGTATAAAGCAACACACTCCAGTCAGAGGCCTTTTCAGATTTGTTGTGAGACTGACTGTTACTGGAGATCCTTCCTGCCCACAGCAAGCGGGCAGCGGGTCGGGACTGACCTGGTCGTTCCAGGCTGAGATGCAGTACAGGCTGTCGTCCTGGTCCAACAGGTGGAGGGTCTGACTCAGGAAGCTGTCAGGAAACGGACACGGGTCAGATGGAGAAACACGGGTCAGACGGGAGAAACACGGGTCAGATGGAGGGTCACGGGTCAGATGGAGGGTCACGGGTCAGACGGGAGAAACACGGGTCAGACGGGAGAAACACGGGTCAGACGGGAGAAACACGGGTCAGATGGAGAAACACGGGTCAGATGGAGAAACACGGGTCAGACGGGAGAAACACGGGTCAGATGGAGAAACGCGGGTCAGACGGGAACTGATAGAAAAGTCTTGCATATAATATATAAGATTGAATAGTTCAGCCACAATAAGATATAAGATATGCGATTAATGTATTTAAGGCCAACTTACCAAAGAATTAATGATTTTTTAGGTCAATGACTGTAAGACATTTTAAGGATGGCGGACATCGTGTACAGAACGCTATGAAGATGTTAGAGCACCACTTAAACATCTGCCTGACAGAAAACTCCTGCTAAAAAATAAAAATAAAAACTCTGACACATGAGATCAAATAGTTCTGCAAGGACAAAATTCAGGGCCTTTGACTGACACATCAACTTAGAGTTTTTAAATTAATTTAAGACATTTATAGGCCTTGATTTTAGATACGAGTTCAAGACATTTGAAGAATTTTTCAAGATGAGCGGATATACATCTGCAATAACGTCTGGCTGAAAACCTCTGCTTAGCCACGCCCATTTCAGTTTAGCCACGCCCATCCTCCCGACCACTCTGCAGTTTCAGATCTAAATGTTCTGTTTCTGTAACTCTGCTCTTTCTGAAAACCTGATTCTGCAGCCACCTAGTGGCCACGCAGCAGAATGCAGCTCATATTTACAGGAAACCCGGTTGGGTTTAGGTCAGAGTTCAGCTGAACAGAACCTGAAGAAGTCCACAGAGATGTCCAGGTCCTCCTCCAGAACCACGGCAAACCCGGCATCCTGTCCAAACACAGAGAAGGTTCTGTCATGAGACCGGACCCGGTCAGAACCAGGAAGGCGCATCGATGCGGAGACTCACAGGGTGAAGGTTAAAGGTCGCCGTCAGACTCGCCTTGTAGTGCTGAAACAACAGGAAACCAGCCGGTCACAGCAACATGCAAACTGGAAGATTCAAGAACCTTTCAAGCATTTTCAAGGTCAGTTTAAAAACTTTTCCAAACTTTGGGGTTTAAAACAAAAACGATCTGAAAAACACAGTTTCAATTGAATCTATATGATATTTATTACTTTCATTTCCTGTCTAACTGGGAGCTCTGGTCTAACTGGGAGCTCTGGTCTAACTGGGAGCTCAGGTCTAACTGGGAGCTCAGGTCTAACTGGGAGCTCAGGTCTAACTGGGAGCTCTGGTCTAACTGGGAGCTCTGGTCTAACTGGGAGCTCTGGTCTAACTGGGAGCTCAGGTCTAACTGGGAGCTCTGGTCTAACTGGGAGCTCAGGTTACCTGGGAGACGCGGGCGTTCTTGATGCTGATGGGCGTGTGCTGGATGCCCTTCAACCCGAACAGCTCCACCACGTCCATGGGCTCCTGGAGCAGACACACAGCGGTTAGAGGCTCTGGCCCGGCGGTGGCAGCATCATGCAGGTGAGAAGCTGAAGCCGAGCGTCTGAACCTCGTAGTATCCGTCGATGAAGACGGTGATCGTCTGTGGGTTGACTCCGTGAGCCGAGAGCAGAGAGCGCAGCATCCTGCAAGCAGACAGGAAGCTCCAGCTGTACCCTTCAAAATAAAAGCTCTGATTTTCTTCATACCAAACTCTTTTTTAACCAGCAGTGACTGGAACTGGGTCTCACCGGTACAGGTAGTTGGGGCGGTTCCCAGCGATGACGGCCACTGGGACATTGAAGACGTTGTTACTGGGAAGCTGCAAGCAGAGACCAGATTTAACTGGTTTAACTGGAAGCCAGCAGACGACATTTAACTGGATCAACCAGATCAGAAGTAACTGGAAGTTATTAGATGAAAACAGAAGTAACACCAGACTGAGTGCTAGAGAACACTGCAGGTTCAGGTTTCATCCAGCAGGGGGCGGCACTGCGCCACTGAACGTGATTTAAACCAACATCTGCGATCTGAGGCTGGTTCTGGTTCTGTGATCAGTACAGCGACTCACCGGGTCGGGGTTGAACTCGATGGGCGCCGGGTCTTTGCAGCTGCAGATGCTGCCGTATCCCTCCACCTTGCTGCAGAACAGCTTCCTCCTCCGGTTGAGCTCCGTGTCGGCCCAGTGGCACTCGGCCTCTGCAGGACCACAGGCAGGTTAGAGAGAACAGGAGGCTTTCTGCGGGTCGGCTGGGTTCTCTCAGAACAGGTCCAACAGAGTCTGGCTGCAAACTCACAGCTTGTTTGTTTTGGGTCTCATTTCTCTACGGCGGGAGCGTAGCAGCTAACAGCTAGCAGCTAACAGCTAGCAGCTAACAGCTAGCAGCTATCAGAGTTCATCAGCTGACCTACTAAAAAATACTCGACCAATAAGAGGAGAGGATCAGTTTAACTTAGACGTCCCAACAAGTTACAGTGGAGACGCACGGATACGATCAAGAGACGACAATCCCTCTCTGCTTCCACTTAACATCCTGCAATGCTGCACCGCTGTCAATGACCAACCAAAGGTCACGACCAACCAAAGGCCACGACCAACCAAAGGCCACGACCAACCAAAGGTCACGACCAACCAAAGGTCGCATGACCAACCAAAGGTCACGACCAACCAAAAGTCACATAACCAACCAAAAGTCACATAACCAACCAAAGGTCACATGACCAACCAAAGGTCACATGACCAACCAAAGGTCGCATGACCAACCAAAGGTCGCATTACACTCCCCCCCTCAAAACTCCTTCAGAAACAAAAACAGATAGAAATGAATATTTGTTAAGATCAGTCCAGTTTTATTGGACTGTTTTAATATTTTGCATCTCTACTTTAGAAACATGAGGATGTTTTGCGGCTCGGATACCTTCAGCGGCGGTGAGCTGGACCTCAGTCTTCAGCAGAACCGGGTCGCCCCATGTGGATAGAGCCGGAGACTTGGAGTGCTTCTCTCCGTACACCTGACCTGGAAACACGGAGCAAACATTCCTGACCTGGAGACACGGAGCAAACATTTCTGACCTAAATTCCGACTTCAAAAACTCTCAGTTTTTGATAGAAAGTTTGGCGCCAGGATGACGTGATTTCTTTGGCCGTATTAAAATCAGTTAATCTCAGAAATCTGTAATGAAAACAATTTTTTCACATCATGACTGTCATGATCAACAGCCGGATGTTTCTACTGGCAGAAACCACAAAGAAGACGACAACAGGAAGCATTTGGAGGACAATGGAGCCGCTTATTTCATGAAAAAACTTATTCATGTGTGATTCTATTCTATTCTATTATATTCTATTTTAATTGCATTTCTTCTTTAGTGGAAACACAGCAATTATGAAATAATAATAATAATAAATATGAAGAGTTATTAAGTTTTGGAAACATTTGTAATGGAAATGCAGCTACTGCCTGAAGTTAAATCAAATCAAACTGTTCTTATTCAGGTCAGTCAGAATCAAAGTTTATATTTGCTAAAAGCCAGAAAACGTAGTGAGAACATTTCTTAGACCTTTTTTTAAATTTAATTCAGCACGTATAAGGGATAGTTGTCTTTTTAAAAAGAATAAGTGTTGCTGCTGATTTGAAGTTGAATTTATTTCATAAGGACAGCAGCTAATAATCAACATTAATATTTTATTAGATCATTTAACCGAGTTTCTTGCATGTTTTGCTGCTGTTTGTAATTTTGTTTATCAAATTTCTCCTGTAAATGAGATTCTGGATAAATACAAATATAACTAAAATATTTTCAAATTTCTGTCCCTAAAATAATCCCTGACCAAAAAATGTGGTCAGGGAAAAAAAGGAATCTGAAGGGTTAAAAATCTGAATATTGATGTATATTTAACAGATTGGGCTCCAGAACCAGAACCGGAACCGTCTGACCTCCTTTCTTCACCACCAGGGTCCACATGTCCCTCCAGCTCAGGCCCAGCGCCGCCTGGCTGCCCAGGCTCTTCAGCAGGTTCTTGGCTGCGTCCTTCAGGTGGAACGTTCCCTCGTCCTGTCCGACAGAACCGGCCCGGTCAGCAGAACCACACACAGAAATCCCGCCCGCCCGACGGACACGCCCACCTTGACGGTGAAGATGAGGATCCGGCCGCGGGTCACCATGTTGAGGAAGAGGATCATGGCTTCATCCTCGTGGGGGGAGTAAGTGTCGAAGATCCGCTTGGCCATCACATGACCCTGGAACGGGAGAACGGACCAATCAGAACCGGCCGGTGGGCGTTAGCGGCAGACGGTGACCGGCGGCGCTCACAGTGGCCTGGTTGAGCACGATGACGTGAACGCCTCGGCCCTGCTCCCGCATGTCGTCCTCCAGAACCTGCAGCGGGTCGGGAAGCCCGTTAAAGGCAGCACCAGAGAGTCCAGGAAGACTCTCTGGACTTTACAGCAGTAATGATATTACCTTCAGTTATAAACATCAAACATTAAAGAAACGTTACTTCCTAATTTAAAAACCTCCTGCTGTTTCTGAAGCTCCGCCCCCAGGAAGTCATTCCAACATGGCTCCTCTGTTAACCCTTTAATGTTTCACCAGCGCTACTCTGAGCAGCAGCTCCTTTAATGCTGCTGAGCTAACGAGCTCAGCAGCTGTTAGCTAATTGCTACTGGCTAGTCTGAAGGAGCAATCCAGAGCTCAGCCACTAGGGGGCAGCAGCTGCTCTCACTCTATCTGCAATAATCCATCTAAAACAGATTATAATCTCCAGAACCTCACGCCTCAGTTGGTTCTGGTTGCTTTCCCAGAACCCAGTGGATCCATTACAGCAGGAGAACCCAGCAGAACCAGAAATCATTCTGCGCAGCAGAGCCATTAGAACTCTGAGCCAAACCGGAACCAGAACCAGACCGACCCGTGGTTCTGAAGCTCTGGCGGGTCGCTCACCGTGGTTCCGTCCACGGCCACGTAGACCTTGGAGCGGCTGGAGTAAACCTCGATGTCCAGAACCTTCCTGCCGCTGGCCGGCCGGCGAGGAGTCTCCATGTTGGGAACAACGTCTTCCACAAAACAAAGTCAGAAAACTTAGAATAAATAAGAACGTTAGCACAAAACTTCTGCTTCATTATGACTGGAGGAGCCAATTTAACGATAATCTGTTGGATTACATCTTTAATTACTCTTGGCTAGTTCGGCTGCTTTCATAATAATCTGAAGTAAATATTCCTGATGATAGAAAACCAGATTCATCAGTAATGAGCCAGTAGCCGTTTGCTGACCGTATTCCTGATCGGCAGCGTCTTCATCAGCGACTCGCCGCGTGTCCAGGATCAGCTTGATGTTCACCACAACGGTGACGAACAGGAACAGCACGGCGCCGGCCTGGGGAGCAAACACACGGGTCCATCTGTCAGCCGGACCGGAGCCGAGTCCAGATTATCGTCCAGATCATCTGGACCGGACCGGAGCCGAGTCCAGAAACAGAGCCGAGTCTGGAACACGCTAACCGTGGACAAACTAGAGCCGGAGTTTTAACACCTTAATTTCAGTTTATTTATTACAGATTTTAATGAGATTACTTTATTTTTTTTATTAACACATATAAAAGTTCCAGCTGGAACCTTTAAATTTGCGAGTTTCTGGTACGCCCGTAAATTTGACACACCAGCTACAATTGCTAATAACATTGATGAAGCGTCTTCTCTCGGCAAATTGGGTTTTAATTTCTGCTTTTAAACAATCTGATTGGATGCTGGAAACGACTACTGTTGTGTTCAAGTTGTGCTAAAAGAAGTTAGCATGTCAGAGAAGCTAATCAAGCCTAAACTAGCATCTGAATGCTAAACATGTAGCAGTAATGCAAACGTCCACATTTCTAAGGAAGCTCCATGAAACACTTTGCTCCAATCTGCTGGCTGAAGGTCAGAATACAAGATTAAAAACTATAAATGTCTTTGTTGTTGAGCTCATATGTCTCCTTAATAATTTAGCAGCAAAAAGGTTTATTGTATTGAAAATGTCACTTATTTTATATATAATTCTTGATTGAATGTGATTAATTACAGACCATGAAATTAATTTCAATTTAGTTTTAACTAAAAGTAAAGCCGACACACCTTTAATTTATGTTGAAGTGAGACCTCTTGTTTCTACACCAGCTCAGCTTGTTTTGTTAATTTCATGTCAAGAATCAAGTTATATTTTTATTCTTTAAAATATCTGACTAAACAGAACTTTATCATTTCTTCATATTGACTCGGATCTGATCATTAGTTACTTTGACAGTGATGACAGCAGTACTCGAACTGGACCATCATCCTCCCGCAGGTTTAGGATTTTTATTTATTTTGAACAGAACCAGAACTCCAACTCTTTTAAAAGTAACCGAACCTGAGTCAGAACTCGGAACCGGAGGGTTGGACTCATATCTGGGCTTTAAACCAGCAACAGAGAGCAGAGCTGCGGTTCTGCAGATCCCTTCAAACATCCTTCATGGTGACCCAAGCAGATCCGGCCTGCAGAACCAGAACCAGAACCGGGCTGACCTGACAGAACCGCCGGAGGCTCCTCCTCTGGGTCAGCCGGTACTTCCAGGTCAGGTACCAGCTCCTCTGCTGCCGCGGGATGAACGGCTTGGCCCGGGGGTTCGGGGTCCAGGTCTCCATCACCTCAGAACCACAACAGCACCCCAAACCGACCCACTTAGGGCCCACAGTCACATGGTCACCTGGGAGACAGAAGGTCACGGAGAAAGTTTAGCTAACTTCGGTACCGCTGCCGGTTCGGTTCGGATTAGAGCTGCTGGTAAACTCACAAGTTCCTCCCAGAGGTTGGTTCTGTTCGCTTCATGTTCGAGTCAGAATAAAGACTTAACAGAACCATCAGAACCCGCTGAAAGCCGCAGCTACATGATGCTAGCTGATGCTACCTGTGGCGCTGCGCTCCAGCCTCTGTTTACTTCCGGTGCTCTGCTGCCCCCTGCTGCTCCCTGCTGGCTGCAGATGTTAACTGTAGTTAAGATTTATTTGTCATTGTCATCCACAGATTACAACGAAATTGAGATTGTGCTTGACTCGAGTCGAAGCGCATAATATATAATATACATACACATACATAAAAAGATAAAGAAATAAATAGTACAAAAAAATGAGAAATAGATATCAGAAGATGATTACAGCACCTGTAGGTGTCGCAGAGTAAACAGAATTACATTTTAATAAGTGACGTCAAGAACAGAAGTTTTTATGCCTTTGAATTTAGTGCCATGATTGCCATCGAGTAGAAACTGTTTTTTAGGCGGTTTGTCCTGGTTTTTATTACTCTGTATCTCTTGCCTGATGGCAGCAGCTGGAAGAGACCATGGCCAGGGTGTGAAGAGTCATTTAAAATGTCTGAAGATTTTTCTTGCGGAGCCTGGAAGTGTAAATCTGTTCCCTGGTGGGGAGAGAACAGCCTATGGTTCTCTCTGCTGCCCTGACGACCCTCTGGAGCGCCTTCTTGTCCCAGGATGTGCTGCTGCCGTACCAGGAGCACAGACTGTACGTGAGCAAACTCTCTATGGAGCAGTGATAGGAGGCCTGCAGCAGGTCTGAGGGAGACGGTTCTTCTTGAGGATTCTCAGAAAGTTCAGTCTCTGCTGTCCCTTCTTCAGCAGCTCCTTGGTGTTGGTGCTCCAGGTTAACTTGTCCTCCAACTCCAGGCCCAGAAACCTGAACACTGGGACCCTCTCCACACAGGTCCCACTGATGGTGAGAGGCTGGATGTCCGTTTTGTTCT